>BGNK01005261.1:14797-40586 GCA_003297005.1 Symbiodinium sp. clade A Y106 | reverse complement strand
GGTTTCGACGGTGACACATCCGGGAACTGGATGCATTGATATCACGAGCTCATCGGTAGCAGGAGTTACTCCGCTGCCGGGTGAAGGGGTTAATTCAGGGGAGCTCATGCCAGCTCCTGCAGTGCCGCTTCTGCGAGTGTCACTGCCTCACCGCCTGTTGTTTAATGTAGAGCTTGTGGTCCGCACGGACCCTGCAGAGCGGCCATGAATCAGAGATGCGTCCTCAAGCTTATCCAAAANAATGTAGAGCTTGTGGTCCGCACGGACCCTGCAGAGCGGCCATGAATCAGAGATGCGTCCTCAAGCTTATCCAAAAATGACCCTGCAGTATGACAAAGGGGTCAGCACTCTCGTAAAAAATTTCTGCTGAGGCCACAAATTGTCCTTTTGTCTGCTCCTCAGATGCAACAGAAAAGCCACAAATTGAGTAAGCTGCTTGATCACAACTTGAAAGGGGATACAACAGCTGAATGCTTTCAAGGTTTAGTCTGCCTACCTCATAGCCCATAGTCCGCAGCCTTGAGAGGCGGGGCGTGAGCAGATGCAGTGTTGAGGCACGGTCAGCCGTGGGCTCCATTGNTGGGCTCCATTGGACGGCGCCGTGAAGAGCAAACGCAGTAGCGATAGTCGGACGCTCGCACAAGCGAGGTAATCAGTTTCACACCAAGACTCGCATCTCCCCGCTGCGTGTGAATGAATGTTGTTGTTGTTGTTTGTTGCTGCTGTCGTTGCTCTTGCTGTTGCTGTTGCTCTTGCTCTTGCTGTTGCTCTTGCTGTTGCTGTTGCTTCTTTGTTGTTGTTGTTGCTGTTGTTGTTGTTGTTGCTTGTTGCTGCTGTCGTTGTTGTTGTTGTTGTTGCTGTTGCTGCTGCTGTTGCTGTTGCTGTTGTTGTTGCTGTTGCTTTGTTGTTGCTGTTGTTGCTGCTTTTGCTTTTTGCTTCGGTGGTTCTTGTTGTTGTTGTTGTTTCTTGTTGTTGTGCTGTCGTTGTTGTTGTTGGCCTTGTTGTTGTTGCTGTTGCTTGTTGTTTGCCGCTTGCTGTTTGCTGTTCGTTGCTTGTTGTTTGTTGTTGGTTGTTGTTGTTGCGGTGGTGGTGGGGGGTGCTGTGCCTGGTGCTGCTTGCTGTTGCTGGTGCTGGTGCTGCTTCTGTTGTTGCTGCTGTTTCTGCTGCTGCGGCTGCTTCGTCTGCTTCGGCTGTTGTTTTCGCCTTTCTTGTTGCTTTGCCGCGCTTTTGATCGATCGGCCTTCCGTGCTCCTGTTGCTGTTTTTTCTCTTTGTTGACTTGACTTGCGATATCCCTGGCAGCTGCGCTGGTTCTTTCTAGTTAGTGGTTTTTGTTTTGTGGTTACCCATGGATTTGGGAAAAGAACTGCAAGACTTCTTCCAGACTTGCAGAAGTCACGTCCAGAATGCCAAAGTTGCCAGACTGCATAGTAGAGTGACTCTGATACAGAGGGCAGTATGGACAAATTTGCGCGACAAGACGGGCACCCTTTTGAGCAGCTTTCACTTGCAAGGCAACAGACACTCCCCTTGGATGATCTCTCTGCAAGAGGGGTTGCATGTGGCAACTCGTGCTGTGACCTGGATTCTTGACACTGTCGTGCCTGATTCATCCGAATCTGCTACGGACAGTGTGCAAGAGCAGGTGCTGCGTCTTGGGTTTGCAAATCCTGGCGTCCAGGGCTGCTCGGACATTGCTGGTTTACGGGTACGTTGGGATCCTTTGATAAATGATGAGTGGAGTTTGAAGTTGGCAGTCAGTGCCTTGGCACTTGATGCCGTCGGCCTGTCTGCGCCTCGATTGCCTGATGCAGTCGCTGCTCCCCGGAAGCTTGGTATGCATATTTTCAGCAAGGGAGGTCGCAGCTATGCAAGCACTGCCGTTCTCAGGAGCGAACGTGTGATGTTCACATCTACCGTTCGCAGCGACGTTGGCAGCGACAGACGCATTTGGGTTGACTTTCAGCTTGACAATGATTCGGTATTGCACTGGGTAGTTCTCACCATGCCGACCTCTGCCAACGATAGAAATTCTGATTGGGTTGCGGAGCTGCAAGGTTTATGAGATGACATTTCCTTCCTACTTGAACAAACTGTGTCTCCGAGTTCACTCCTGGTTTTGGGCACAGGTGACATGAATATTCAACCTGACGAGCTAGGTGGTGGCAGGGAGCCTTCCAGGAAGCGGCAAGTGGCATGGGAGAGGTTTTGTCGATCTCATGGTTTGCTTCTTCAAAACCCTCCCCTTGCTGACCAAACTGTTTGTCCTGTTGATCTCCCACTACGAGGAAGAAGAGTTCACATTCGCGAGGCTTCCACGCGTCATGGGATTGGTGTAGGGCGTGCAATTGATCTCGTTTTCTGCTCCCCGAGCTTAGTTGTTGATGTCTCAATTCACAACGGGCTTCACTGCACCAACTGGTGTCCCTTAGAACATTGCCAAGAAACATGCAGGGGAGATCACTTTTTCATTCAAGTTGATGTTCACGTGCAACCTTGTAGGTCCTTAGGACCAGCTGGGCCAGCTTTCCCAGGGAAGTGGCATGACGCAACAAAGTGGGCTGCAGCTCTTGGGCCGGCAGAATCCGTCCTACAAAGTCTCAGCAGCATTGTTCATGTGGCAGCAGTCGAGCTTTGTCTTCAGGCTTGCTCGCTGGCTGCACGCAAGAAGCACTCATGGGGCATTGAGGCTGCCGCTGCATTAACGAATACCGTTGGCGGGCTTGTGAGGGATGTTTGGTTAAGAGCAGGACCTGGTGCTACATCCCGTGAGATGGTAGCACGTCCCAATCTGGCAGAAGCAGTTCTGCACGAGCTCTGTGACGACACCAGTTCTTTGATTGAACAGGTTTCCAGAGAAAATGACTGTGCTGCGTTGCTAAACTCCTGTTTTAAACTTCTTCGTGACCCTGTTCCTCAACCTCTCCCTCGGCTTCACAGTGGCCCACAGATCCTTTCTGAAGCAGAATCTAACCAAGAGTGGGTTAAAACTCTTAGCTCTCAGTGCTCCTGGCCAGAAGCATTTGATGAGCAACTTCACTTTCAAACAGTGGCTCGCTGCCAACAGCTCTGCACAGCTGCTTTGCGACAGGCTTCTGAAGACTCCAAAGACTACGCGGTAACTGAGCGCGAAGTGGTTGACATCAGAAATGCTTGGTCAGCATCAAAGGGCATGCCCCCAGACCTCCTCCCCCGTGCCCTCTTCATGGCCAACTCCGAAGGTTGGAACTCTGTGGTGTGGGCCTTACAGCGTTGGACGGGACCGGGAGGTGCAGCTTTCCGCCCCTCACTGTGGCGCCAAGCAGCACTTTGCCCTGTTCACAAAGCTGGGCCCGCATGCCTTGCTTCTAGCTTCAGACTCATCTTTGTTAAGGCTCAGCTAGGGTTGATGCAGGAGGCACTCCTTGCACAACGCTGGTTGTCTGCAACTCGTCGGTTCATTCAACCCTGCCAAAGCGGGTACATCCGTGGTGTCGATGACGCCCATCTCCTTCTACACGAAGTAAGTGCTGAAGCCATTCTTCAACATCGGCCTCTTTGGTTTGTTATGGGGGACTTCCACAAAGCCTTCCCTCGAGTCTGTCGCCATGATTTACTTTGTGCATTGGCAGATGGGCCTCATGTGAATGGCCACTGCTTGGGCCTCTTAGGTGACATCTTAAAGGAGGACCACGTTGTTGTTTGGTATAGCGGCTTCAGCGAAACCATCGTTACAAGCGGTATTCCAGAAGGAGGCTGCATCGGGCCCTTTGGCTATCCAGTCCTTTTGGACTCTCTGGTTCGCGAAATCCTGGCTGAAGGTGGCAGTCTCGGTGTTGGTTGGCGCATACCACAGGTGTGGCAGGGTCGTGTATGGTCTGGTCATGGTAACAGTAACCCTGCCCTGGTTTCCATGCTCAAGGGCATCCTTCAGCATGAGGACAACAGTGCCCTTCTGCCATCAAATGCCCTCTTAGACAACAATCCAGATCTTGAGGCCTCTGCTCTTCAGGCTTTGAACGATTGTGCCCCTTTGAAAATTGCTGCAATTTTGCATGCACACGATCCGGTGCTTCTTGGCTGCAACAGGGGGGCCCTTCAACAAAGTCTAAACATGCTTGCGCGCTGGGCTTTCCGCCACAAAGCTGCTTTTCACGTCGGCGATAAGAAGACAGTAACCATGGTTACAGGAAACAGTGCGGCGGAACTCCAGGCTACTGTGCCTTTAGTGCTCCCTGGACTGGGAATATTGCCTGATCGGTCTTTGGGTTTCAAAATCAGCCACAAGTGGCTCGGCATCCTGTGGCCTTCGAACCTCGTGCTTGACTCGGCCTTGAAAGTACGGGTTGCCATTGCTCAAAAATCCTTTGCCCTCTTGGTAGGGTTGGCTCAGCGTGATATTCTTCCCTTGCGTCTCATCTGCTCCATCTTCTGGGCGAAGGTTTTCGCTTCTCTTTCTGTTGGCCTCTGGCTCAATGGAACCGCAGATTCAGCGAAGGAAGTGCTGGACGACCTTCTTGTCTCTTGGGCAAGACAGCTGTTGGGTGCCTCTTGTTGGCATAATGCTTCGCTCCTTCTCTCCGAATTAGGCTGGGATATCTCCTGGCATCATCTTGCTGTGATGGCCATGGCCATGCGAAGAGCCCGGCTGTGGACGCTGCCTACCGAGGATCTTTACGCTCAAGTTTTTCGGCTTGCTCATGCATGGCCGAACTCTTGGGCCTCTCGCAGCTCTGCAACTTTATCAAAGAGCTTGTAATTCTTGATTTCCCGGCTTGGCAGCGTCAGGGTGGTAACTTACAACAGTATCGCTTATACGTTCGGCAACGTTGTCGTGATGTGGGGCTGCCTAGCTGGAGGGAAGTGGCGAAAGCGCCACGCCAGGCTGCCGTTGTACTTGGAGGTACAGTCTCAGCATAGCGACCTCCTGCATCGTATTCCTGCCCCAGCGCTCGGATGGGACGACAAACAGCAGGCTGTTCGGTCATTTTGCAGATTGCGTGCTGGCATCATTCGCCTCACGCATGTGGATGGCCGCTTGAGCCGTGCTAGTATTCAGAACTGCATCTTTTGCAGCAAGCGAGTAAGGACGGGCCTGTCCCACCTTCCAAGGCTGGTGGCAGCAGTTGGCTACTCTTCGGCGTCAAGAAGATCGGGAGTTTGTGCCCGAAGAAGCGAAGGCGATTCTGGCTTGCCCACCTTCTTCCAGCTTTTTCGTCTTGGTTCTAAGGTTCGCCAAGGACATCGACGTCCGAGCCCGCTTGTTCTGGAATGGTGATGGATCATAATTGTCCGCTGCTGTCTCCACTCTGCATACTGAGATTCCGCAACTGTCAACCAAGAAAGTGCGTCTTGGTGCTCGCCGTAGCCCTCTTGTGTTGAGGGGCCGTTGCGATGTTCTTGGTTCTTTAGTATAAGTCGGTCGGCTGACTTGCCCCGAGTCGCCTGCCCGCAGGGCCTCCAGTGCTACTGCGGATGAGTCTACACACACACACACACACACACACCTTGCGCAGCTGCTAGCCATCGGGCCTGAAAGGCACAGTTGCGCAAGGCTTGGGCAAATCTTGTCGAATCTCGCAAACTGTTCGGACCTGCGCTGAACCTGAGACAGATAGGTACAGTACATAATCTTCCACTAGGTGTGAGCGATGCTTAGGCCCTGTGGGCACCTGCACTGCAGAGTGGACATGGCAGTTGCCGGGTCTACCTGCTACTAGTGCTCTCCTTGCCCCATGTCCAAACTATCTTCTGTCATGACCTCTGCGTACCTTCACGCTTTTGCTGGGATGGGCACATGTCGATACAAGTGCTGCAAAGGCTAAGGCACAACAATCAGGATCCAGGCTGTGTCACCAATGTACACGAAAAGCTTTCCCCTGCGATGCAGCGCATGCTCCACGACCTTCGTTCGGCAGTCGGGTGGGTCTGGCATTTCGCGACTGGGCCAGAGGAGCACACTGGGCATAGTTCCGGCATGCCTGGCTTTGCTGCTTCACCGCGCTTACAAGTATGGAAGTGCGGCCAGTTCGCATGCTCTCTCTACACGCAAGGTGATTGGAGCACACTGTCGTCTCGAGTCTGCAAGTTGCCTGGCACTGCAGTTCGCAGCTTGTACCTCCACAGGCTCAGGAGTTGCTTGCGTTGCTTGCGTTCTTTCGAGCCCACGCCTGGGAGCCCCCACGGATCCGCTTAACCTTGTCTTTCCAAGCGTCGACGTGCCTTGGAAAGTCGAAGTACCCAGGAAACCTCTTGCAACAACCAGTGCACCCGGGCACTCTCAGTCACTCACGGCGACTCCCAGAGCCATCAAGAGTCGGTGATGATCGCTGGGTTCGCTCTCTCCTCAGGCAGCTCCGGATTCAGGTCGAAATCCGAGGACACCTCGAAGACCACTGGACCTGCTCGCAGCATCTGATCCCCGCAACAGATGGCAAAATCTCCTGAAACGACGTTGAAGTGCACCACTGATCAACTCTGGAATCGGAAGCTTTTGGGAAGGCAATGTACATACCACCGATGTCAATGATGCCTGTCCGCACAATGCAGGAACTTGCTCAGTGAGGATGTGGTTGGACTTAGCGACATCTGTAGCGGCAAAGCAAACATGCAAGCATACTTGGGCACTGAAGCTGGAATGGAAGCTAATCCATTCATTCCACACTGGGAGTATCTGAGATGGCAGAGCATACAGTCAGGGGAGGAGTGGCCCGGCATGCCCGAGGCAGTGGGCTCAGCAGTCAAGGCCTCATAATCCTTCTCGCTGCACTTGTGCAAGTCATAGCGTGGCCTGAGGCCGTTCTACATTGAGTTTAATAGTTCTGCAAACGAAGTTCCGGGTCCGTGGCTTTGTGACCTCTGGGCCATTGAAGACGCTCAGCCTTGGGACGATGGCCCAGCTGTGGCTTCGCATGGCCTCTCGCCCACGTCATGCCGAGCCGTTCCAGGCGTGCAGGTCAAGCCTTTGGCTCGCGACACTTGGAACAACTTTGGTCCAAGCTCGGACGGCGCCTGGTTTTCGGGTAGTAGTCCATCTTGAAGAACATCGTCCAGAGTCGACGTGCCGGAGGCAGAAGACAGAGGCGTTGTGAAGTTCTTAAACGGAGCGTCTCGCTTTACAGCCTCCGGATTGCAGTAGTCACGTAGTCTGGATAGGGAAGCTTCTGATCAAGACCAACCTGCGGCTCACACCCGACATCAAAAAAAACATGTGCCTGGAGTGCACAGCAAGCATCCACGCCGTCGCAAAGCTGTTTCCTGCATTTTCCGGCTGCAATAGATATGTGCTTCGGTCGGGGCTGATCACCGTTCCGCCCGCCTGTCGTCGATGTCGCACCGATCGAGACCTGAGTCTACAGTCCACAGGAGCGGGTGCCTCGGGCCTACAGAAGCCACAGCGCAACCTAAGCGATTCGCCCCATCGTTTTGATGTGAAGGCCCATGATCGTCACCAGCTTCCTCCTGGATGCCTGCCCAAACCACACACACACAGTGATGCACTTCCAGCACATATTAGCCGCATTCGCCTGATGGTCCCCGCGACCTCAAGGGCTCCCAACAGCTTGTCCACTTGTGTCAAGTTCGAAGGATGCCAGGTGAGGGACTTCTTGTCTTTGTGTTTCTGACAGCGCCAAGCACAACTGCTGTCCGGATGCTCGATGTCCAGCCAGAGCACATCGTACGGGATGTCGTGCTCTGTAACACTCCGCACCCTGAACCGGCCAGAACCCGAAAGCAACCACTCCACGATGGATGGCAGCCAACCAACGATAGCTTGCTACTCCCCAGTCCAGCCCCCTGTCTCCACTCCCCCGATGTGTCCACAAATCTCAACATGATGCGCCCTCGAATCGGGTATGCCTGTGATCTTGCAATCCCGATCGAAAATGCTGAATCTCACCAAAAGCGATGTCAAAACATGATGTAGGAACCTGATCCAGAAACCCTGGCCTGTAGCTGCAATATATTGGGGTTCATTGTTTCATATAAGGAACTTTAATAAAGGTGCTCTCATGGCCTTCCAGATTCTGGAGACTCCGTGTATCTTATTGTCGCCCCTCCCTTTCGAGTCTCTCCGTGCCTGGTGCGGGACATGGGAGAGCGCGCCGATGCAGATGGCGCGAATGGCTCAGATACGACGAATTCTCTCCTGCGGGCTTCTTGCGCCTGGATCGCGGTGCCTCTCCACTCCTCTTCACAGCTCAAGCTCTGCGACATCGTGCAATACATAGAACCCTTCCCCTAAGCGCACATTCCCAAAATGAAGCCGGATCGCGAGAGTCGGAGTGGTCTGACACTTTGCTGCCCTTCTCCTCAGCCGGCATGTCTGTCGTGCAAACTGGGCTCGCATGTGCCTCTGTGCTCGTGTCGCATCCAAATTGCATGCCAAGACTCTCAAAACACTGTTCTCCACTGTCATTCGGCCTGATCTCCTTCGGAGCGTCTGTTGCAGCCCGTGCTGTAGTGTACGGGTACAGCCGATGGTGTGACTGGCTCCCTGTCGGATGAGCCACCGCACTCACCAAACCGCCCAGGGCTGTCACCTCCCTCGAGATCCTGCAGTTCCTCCTGAACAACGTCGCTGTTCCATTGCGCGAACAATTTCATTGAATGTCATCTGCAACTTGCAATACCAGCAGGAACACATGCACAAGGGGCCGCTGCCCCGAGAAGGATGCCTCTGGCCCAGACTTTGCCATGTCCCAACACGAAGGCCTCTCTGAGGACCCCACTGCGAGGGTGTTGGCCGTGGTGGCACGGTCCGAGATGCTGTTTCTGCAGTGCATCCTGTCGCCTACCAGCAGAAAACGCAGCACTCCGCTCGCTCTTGCAAGGTGTTCCGCTCCCCCCGGCACCTGAATGCCTCAGGCCGGGAATGCCATGTTGGAGCGCCAAGGCACGCCATGAGCAGAAGCTCTACAAGTTTCACAAAGTTACGGAATTCCAGTGCACTGTCGGCATCAAGATGCCGTCATGCACGATCATGAATCTCTTGGCAACTCACTATGCCTGGGACCCGATGCAAAGCCTGCGACTTCATAAAACAGACAGTTGGCTGATGAGGCGTCGTTGCCATCACTCCGGTCATCGCAAAGTCTCCCTTTTTTTACTAGCCCGGGGCATCGCGTTTCCGGCCTGCCTCAATTCGCTTGGCCGACATACTTTGGCGACTCTGTCGGAGGCTCCTCTGACGGAGAGGACCGTGCGGTCTTGGAGGCTCCATGAAGCTATCTTGTGCACGAGCCGTGCTTCGGCGCTCGGCACGGAAAGCCTCGCTGGAGTCAGCTCTCTGGCTGAGTTTCAGGCATGGGCTACTCCTACTTCTGCTTTGAGTGATGCTGCCAGACATCTGAAGTGCTCGCGAAAGGCCTTGTGACTGCTGGGGCTGTGCAATCTTGCACTCCTGCTATCTAGCTTCCTTCTCGACTCCGTTCGCAAATGCTTCTTGCCATCATGCTGAAGGTCTCTTCGCCTGAGACCTGAGCGATGCGCTTGACCATAAGGCTCAGTTGGAGGAGTTTCCAGGCCACGTCCAGCAATTAAAGGATCCCTCAGCGGATGCACTCTCACACGCGTTGCCGCAGGCCTCTCGGGTGACTCGGGAACTAGCCGCACACGGAGTCTGCTCGGCAAAGCCGCGGTGTGAATGGGTAGCGAGATGGGCACCCGTCGCTGTCTTGGGCGCTTGCTCCGGGGGTTCGAGCCTCGACATGCTGGGAATGCTGGGACTAGGAGGGTCATCCTTCTGGGAATGGCACGCTCTGAGAATCGGCGCCTCTCCAGTGGCTTTGCTCTGGAACTAGCCGAGTGCGCGGAGTGCTGCGCACGAGTGATACACCTGGTCTCTGGGGCAGACACTCATGAACCCGCATGCTGGCCACGGTGCGAACGCGATCGGGCCTAAGGGCACGGGCTGCTGGCGGTGCTCGGGCTATTTGCAGCTGGGTGTTCTAACTCCGGAAGTGGAGAAATGGGGCCATGGAGCCTTGCACAGCCTTGGTCCGCAAGTCCGCACAGCCGGCCACATTGGTGACTCCGGTACCAACTGTATTCGTGGCCCACTGCGAGCACCCGCATGGCCAACCTGAACGGCATGGAAGGAAGAGTCCCTCATGCCAGATCGCAGACGGATGGTGATCCGAGCAGCACCGGAGTGAACTGCCACGGGCGGCGGAGGCAATGTGATTGACAGGACCGGAATCGTCAACAGCACCCACGACGTCACGCATGGTCGTGGGGGATCGACTGGGTGAGGCACTTTGGACGGCAAGCGCTCTTGGATCGTGACTGGCACGACAACTTCCCGGTGCAAGTGGTACCGGAAACAGACGATGGAGACGGGCAGCACAAAAACTGCTACGAAGATTGCAAAAATCCATAAGACCCATTCTGGAACCTGTGGATAAGCCACTGCCACCCATCCGCCCGTGGCAGTAGTAGTGGTCACAGTGACCGAACTTGCCGTGATTGAAGTGTGTGTGTGTGTGTGCTGGAAGTGTCGGTCAAAGTTGTCTGCGTACCTGAAGTGCTGCTGCCTGTGCGAGATGTGCTGGTGTTGAAGTGAAACTGGTGGTGGTGGTGCTGGATGTTGCAGTGCCAGAGCTGCTGCTTGAGGTGGCACTGGTGCTTGAAGTGGAAGTACGGGTCGTGGCACTCGTAGTGGTCGATGATGCTGCTGGATGTTCTGGTGCTTGTGGTGCTCTAGCTTGATGCTGCTAGATGTTCTGGTGCTTTTGGTGCTCCAGCTTGATGTCGTGGAGCTGCTGCTGGTGCTGCTTGAGCTGGTGCTTGTGGCGGTACTTGACGACCGTGTGTGTGAAGTACTTGTCCGGGAGGTTGTGGAGCTGGAGCTTGTGGTGGTGGAGCTGTAAGTCCAAGTTATTGAAGAATTTGTCTTGGAGTGTGTAATAAGTCGAGGTAGTGGTCACCAGAAATCTCCAAAGGTCTCCGCAAAGGGTCCCGTTGTAGCCGGCGTAGATGTAGAAGACCTGGGCTTTCGCATCCCAGGCAGCAACATGAGACCAGCGTGCCGATGGCCCGGATTGCACAATGTCCCTGACGAGATCCCAGCTGTTTGCTGAAGAATCGTACCTCCGCAGGTCCTGCTTCATGAAGCCATCGTTTCCTCCATGCAGCTACGCCAAACGTCACCTCGGCCCAGACAGAAGAGCGGCCGCGACCCGACGTCCACAGATCTCCGAACAGGCCCGTTCCGTAGCCGCCATGCAGCCAGACCCGTGCTGCAGTGTAATCAGTGTACAGTGTACGGGTACAGCTGATGGTGTGACTTGGTCGTTGCCGCCGCCCAAAGTTGTCACCTTCCTCTTGCAGGTCATCCTGAACACAGTCGAACAACTTCATTGAACTTCAAGACAATACACATTGTTGTAATAACTTGCAATGCGGGTAAGAACAACACACACGCACTCACGAGCGGTAGCTCCTCTAACACCACTCCCCTCTCTCAGCGTTCGTGAAACTCCGAAACGAACACTCGAAAGACTTGGTCTCACTCTGAGCACCATCTCCAGCCAGGAAACAGAACCGAATGATGCTGCGGCCCAGTCAAATGCAGTCGGCCAACTGGCCTCCGAGGATGCTGAAGTCACCTTCGAAGTACTCGTCCTCGGAGTCCCATGCTACCGGAGCCAGCTCCGGCAGCCCCACCTCAATCAGGTTCTTCCGTAACGTGTGCTGTGCCGCAACCTCTCCTGTCCGACTCCGTACTGGGGCTGGTGCTAGCGGCTCCACTTCGTTCCGAGCTGGGAACCACAGCTCAGGATGGCGACAGGAAGGGCAGCCCTGTGCGGCCACAGACGGCTTCACATGCACAAGGGGCACCAACCCGAAACTCAGATCCCGGCACACTTGACCAGGTGCACCTGCTTGCCAGGCTCAAAAAGCATTGTTCTTGATTTTCATTCGTCGTAGCCCTCACCAGTGCCATAATCATCATTGATGAATCATCATCACCATCGTTATCATCACACAGTTGCAGACCTTCCCAATTCAAAGACCAAGTCTACAACAACTCAATGTGCCACTTCCAACCCGCCCCCCCTCCCTGAGATGTAACCTGAGCGTGTATCCCCTCGCAAAGCGTACAGGAACACAGGCACACAGGAGTCTCTTTTTACTACAGGCGCAAGTGATACGTGAGACAGACAGGCACCTGGATGTGTAACATCAGTGTTTCAACCAGGCACAAATTTAAAACACGTAGCACTGCATGGCCGTGTAGTCGGCATTCAGAGTGATTGGACTACATCTGTAACTTGCGAGTTTCTGTACAACTCTGCCTGGAGACAGCATTTATGGAAGCAGAACACGCACACGAAACGCAAGCGGATCTTCGAAAGAAAACTCTTGTTGAAAAGTTTGCCCACTTGTTCAGTTACCTCTCCAGATGGAAAGCTTACTGCACGAAAGTTGTAGAGCATAGCTCCACATGTTGCCAACAGTGGCTGCGTGCGGCGGAAGGAGTCGCATCTGATGAGTATCTTATCCAAAGATAAGTATCTCATTTGTTCTGTGGCAAGATATGAAGGAAGTTCCTTCTCCTGAGAGAAGCATCTTCCTTATGAAATGAGTGGAAGGCTCCGGGGTGGATACCTTCTCCTGTGAGAAGCTTTCCGTGAGACACTCAACCCACTTCAGTGTTGGAAAGAACTCAGTCGAGAGCCTCGTAACTCGGTGACTCCGACTCGGAGTCAGAACCTAGTCAGTTCTTCCCTTTGCTCTTGCCTTTGGACTTGTCCTTGGACTTGCCCTTGGAAGACTCCTTGCCCTTGGAGGACTTGCCTCCTTTTCCACCTTTGTCACTGGGAGGTTGTGCGGGTTCTGGAGGACGTTGAGAACCACATGAAGTTGCACCGGACGATGCCTCTCCCTGTGAAGAGCGTGGGTCCGTTGGTGCGGCCTGTGGATCAGTAGAGCCACGGGCTTTGTTCATCTTTTGTCTCTGTTTCCTCCTATCAGCTGCCGCTTTCAGTGTGTCAGGATTACGGTTCATCTCTTTCTCTCTGCTCCTCGAGAAATGGTTCGCTTGAACCTCGATGAGAAGCGGAGTGTGAGAATCGTAGTCCCGATCGTTCAGAAGATAGGCCGCACTGGTAGAATTGAGAACCCACTCGGAGACGTTCACCTTAAATTCAGGCTGCCCAGAAGGAATATTAGCCCAAGTATCATCGTCCATGCTATGGCCCCATTCGAAAACAAATGCCACCAAAGGATCGATACCAGGGAATGTACTCCAGTCCGGAGCAATACATTCTTCGTAGGGTGCGCCACCGAGAGCATCCTCATACTGCTTGAGAAGGCACAGACTGTTGGCAGAAACGTGCTGTACCTTTGGGAAACACATGTAGGGAGTCTGCGGAGCCTTCACCCAGGCTTCAAGGAAATAGTCCCAGAGACTCTGGTACATCCCTCCCCGGATGTCCATACACCCTTGCTTACGCCCTGTGGCCCTGTAAAGTGCCATATTGGCGTCGCCTCCCACCAAATCAATTTGGTAATGAAGGCAATCAGTGTACACAGTTCCCAATGCTTCATGAGCCAGTGCTACCTTGTCCCCTGCGATGCCGCTGTTGAGGTGGAACATGCAGGCTCTGATTGTGTCAGAACCAGCTCTGGTAAGGGTCGTAGTCATCATGGACTTGCAGAAGTCATCACGGTTGCCTTGAAGGCCGACCTTGAGGGTCTTGCCGTAGATGATTTCCACGATCATGTAGCTGCACGGAAGAGATTCATGGGCTACCCCGACCTGTGTCGAGCCTGCCGATCTCCTCATGCTGGAGTCATGATCATTGACTCTGGAGCCGATCAGAATGTCCCCATGTCGGTTTGAAAGGGTCTTCCAACCACGCTCGTACAGGAAACTGCGTTCCCCTTCATTGATCTCTGAAGCTTCACATAGCGTAAAGAGATGTGATTTGCTTCGAGCCAACGAACTGATCAACGATCCCTTACTAGGCTTACTAGGCTTGTTGTCATCAAAGTCAATGAAGCCTGCGAAAGCCGACGGAGCGGTCCGCTTTCTGCCTCGAGTGAAGCTTCCCAGGTTGGCAATCAGAGCGGTGTACATGGACTTGCACGTATTATAGACTGGCACGGGTGCGTCTTCGGCGAGTCCGAAGCGATGAATTTGTGGATTCGGTATCTTATCCAGTGATAAGTCTCCGATCTCATCTTCATCAACGCCAGCAGCGAGAAAATAATGCAACATCGCGTACATAAGCTCCTCGCGTGTAGCCGGGTTTCCGGTGTCTGAAACTCTTCTACTCTCTCGCGGAGAGCATCCTGGACCTTGAGGGCTTTCCATAAGAGAATCGTTCAGAGTACTGCGGACGTCGCCGGAATGGAAAATGACCTGGTTGCGGTTCGGTCGACGATCATAGATCGGGCTCATCTGAGCCATGTACCCGAACAAATGCTCCTCTTTGAGAAAATATTTCTGCTGAGGATGAGCGTCTGCCCGAGTTCGCCAGATCATGTGCTGGACTTTGAAGGACTGGACAGGGTCGTCGCGAATCACTGCACTCGTTCGTGGGGTTGGATCAGTAGGGTTGGATCAGTAGGGTTAGTATTCCACAAATTTCATCAAAATGCCACAAAAATTCATCAAAATGAAACATCATTGGTGAATAAATCCACTCTGATTCCGGATACTTGGATAATCATGATGAACAAGTCCAAGCCGGTGTACAGAAAAAGTATTGATAAACAGTCCAAGCCGGTATTAAAGATCCGCTGGAGGAGGAGGCCTGTGCCATTACAGTTTCCCTTGGCCCCGATGTTGGATCGGGCAAGGTCCCATTGGATGGCTGTGCCTGCACTGTTGTTTCCTCGTGGGCAACGTCTGATGGCTCTTCGGGGCAGGCCCCGGCATCACCATCAGCTCTGGCAAACAGAGGTCTGGCAGCACAATTGACAATCTTGCTCTGCTTCCGGAGCAGATGACAATGAACAAACCCAAACCGGTGTTGAAAGATCCGCTGGAGGAGGAGGCCTGTGCCATTCCAGTTTCCCTTGGCCGATGTTGGATCGGGCAAGGTCCCATTGGATGGCTGTGCCTGCACTGCTGTTTCCTCGTGGGCAACGTCTGATGGCTCTTCGGGGCAGGCCCCGGCATCACCATCAGCTCTGGCAAACAGAGGTCTGGCAGCACAATTGACAATCTTGCTCTGCTTCCGAAACACATGACAACGAACAAACCCCCAGCTGGTGTTGAAAGATCCGCTGGAGGAGGAGGCCTGCGCCATTCCAGTTTCCCTTGGCCCCGATGTTGGATCGGGCAAGGTCCCATTGGATGGCTGTGCCTGCACTGTTGTTTCCTCGTAGGCAACGTCTGATGCCTCTTCGGGGGCAGGGCCCGGCATCACCATCAGCTCTGGCAAACAGAGTCAGAGGTCTGGCAGCACAATCTTGTTCTGCTTCTGGAGCACATGCCTCGAGTGACATCTGGACTTCACTCACTTCTGATTTCTGAATTGCGAACACACTGCTCCGAAGTGACAATTGAGTTCCTGCGTTGTCAATTCTGAACGACATACTACTGTGGAAGAGTATCGCCTTTTTTCACAGCGCTCGAAGCCTGTCGCGACACCGCCAGTCACCGCAAATTGCTCTGGGTGACAATTTGGGCAACTGCTTCCCCGAACTCCGCCGTGTATTCCCCACTAGCCTGTACATCTGCTGCCATACCCGTGAAACTTCCGTTTTCATTTCTGCTGACTAAACCAATGAACGAGTGATGATCTGGTCTTGGCCTGGCCAGGTTCTCAAAATTGCCAGAGTTGCAGTGGTTTCACTGACTTCCCATTAAATGCATCCATGTAGGTGCAAGTCTTTTCGAAGCCACAAAACGACAGAACTGTTTTGAGGCGCTCGAGGTGCGGCATACAGGAGCTGAAGGGCTGTTCCAGCACAGGGCAGCAGTCACATGCCCGTCCCAGGAAAATCCCAAGCGAGCAGACCAGGGCTTGACAATTTCCCCTGTATACAAACTCCCTCTCAGTCCGTGAGCCCTCCCAGCCGTTGCTTTCAGCACGTTGGGAATAAGCTGAGCACAAAATGACAAAAGAGGAGCATGGGGTGCCCCACCAATGCAAGGCCCTGTTTTCACATGCTGTCGCTGCATCCAGAAACAACCTCAACCCTTTTGCCAGCAACATGTTGTGGTCGGCAGTGTAGGCTATGTCAAAGCTGCATCCCCGGAGACCGTGTTCAATCAACTTCTTGGAAAGTTTGGCATGCCCAGAACAGTATTCAATGTATTGCAACAACCCTGCACCATTGATGAGGTCCCGCATCGATTGAACCTGAAACAATGTTGGCTCTGTTGTCATAGGCACGGCCAACAATGCACATCAGCTGACAATCGATGGCTCGGTTCTTCAAGCCGGGATAAGCCAATCCAATCAGCCCATGCCATTTCATGGCCACTCTGCCAACATTGAAGTCCTGGTCATAGCGCAAAAAACTTTGCACCAGGATCCTCGCAACCGTCAGCTTTTCACACCAAGGCTCTGTGGACCTGGCCAGCAAAATCAAGTCAATTGGGGATATTTTCAGAAACTGTGTGACCAATAGCAAAATGACAAAGCATTTGAACTGACTCCGGCCTGGGGGAGAAACGCAAGGAAGCAAATTCAAGGAAATGCGAGCATTGCAACTGCGACGTTTGCTGGAATAGGTCCTCTACTCAAGCGTCAAATCGCTCGACAGTTTCAGCTGCAGCTGCACCTGTAAAAGTCAGGGCAGGAAGGGTACATGGTTCACCTTCCAGCTGGGATGACGATGATGAGGCATTGCTGCTGCCTTTCGTTTCCCTTTTGCGTTTCTTGCGTGCTGGCTGCACAGGCCCAGCGCTACCACTGAAGACCAGCAATGATCCCATGACGTGCTGGCACGGCCACTGGAAATTGAACATGTTGGTGACTCACTCACGAAACATAGCTTGCTGTCCAAACAGACTCACGGACAGACTGCGCCATAAAGTCAGCGCACTGCGGGTAGCACTGTCACAGTTTGTATTCACACATACACGACTGAATGAGTTTGATCCAACTTGAACAGAATGACCGAACGCTTGCTTGCAAATCACACTTACCACCTGACTGGACTGAGCACAATGTCGGAAAGGTTCTGTTTTGCTGATCGCTGTCTCCCCGAGCAATCTGCTGCACAACCATGGTGAGACTTCATGTCATGTCACGTTCAATTGCAGACTTCAGGCGAATTGTAAAGACTCAATTGACTGCACTGGCATATCAGGCATACGGCATACACAGCAGCGGGTTTAATTGTCAAATTGTGGAGTATCCTTAAAAAATTTAATACCCTAAGCACTACACTCGAGCCTCCGTGCAACAGACTATAGCTGAAGCCATTGTGAACGTGTTGCCCGAATGCTATGACAGCAGGAGCAGTTTCACATTTACTGTGTGGACCCCCTGCGAATTATTGAATCGAACACTTGAATCTGAAGTCTCCGCGGCACTTCGTGCAGACATGAACACAATGACATTTAGCCCCCTTCTTACAGCCCCCCTTAGCATTAAAACGAAAACATATCGGCTTGCCATCCTCGGTGCGATCCTTGCCCTTGCCGGACTTGCCCTTGCCTCCGCCCTTCTTGCCAGGTTCGCCGGAGAGTTATCCCAGGACCATGGCTGAGGCCTCTTAGCGCAAAGCGAGTGTGGGGTAGTGAACTGGCGCTCCTTCGTAGCCGCATCCTTCCACGATTGCACGAGCGCATCCGCAAAGCCTAGCCCCTTCAACACCATCTGCTTGTAGGCATTCTTGCGGATCGCATTTTCGTAGGATAGCACTAGCATCCAGGGGGGAGTCAGCGAACCGCTAGCCTCGTTGGACCTTAGCCCGTAACAGAAATCGCAAAGCAGATATAGTCCTTGTACTACTTTTCAAAAGCTGGAAGTCAATATCCTTCAACTCGGTTCGCTCTGGATGCTGTAGCCCCATCATGAGCAATGCATTCTGCATGACGGTTAGCCGTAGCCTCAGCTGCTCAGGGCCAGAAGGCATAGCCCCCTTCGAGGTAGCCTTTTTGAGCACGAGCGAGGTGCCCTTGCTATCCCACTGGGGCACCAGCGTGTCGGGATCTATCTCGTCCCTGGATAGCACTTCGTTCAGGGGCTCCGCCCTGAACTCGCCCGTCTCTAGCTCTCGATGTATTCCTGAGCCGGAACATGCTTATCCTCGGGCTCGCCGAATTTTTGTGCGAAGGCCTGTCGCATAGCCATATAGTCCGTCTGCGGGATGGGCTTCGCCCATTCCCGCATCTCGTTAGCCGCTTCTCTGTCGGCTTGCTCTCGGGTTCTAGCCTGGGCTGCTCGCCAGGCCACGACGAACGCCGCCGCCAGAGCCCTGTTGGCCAGACTGCCTCCGGCTCTGTCGAGAAGTCCTTCGCTAGCACGGCTTTCAAATCTGTCTCGTCTTTGAAGCTAGCCGAAAACTTTGCCACGGAATCCATCCCGCGAGGAACAGTGTAGCCTGGGCTTTATTCGGCACGCGAGTCTGTGCCAGTAGGTATCGGCGACACGACTTGCATGTGTGCCCCTTCTCGCCGTGGGTGTCGATAGCCGTCCACATGCGTCTGTTGCACTGGACTAGCCCGTGTGACCATGCAGCGGAAAATAGCCCCTCCGACATCCACGGCCGATCCGCCCTCGAGTCTGCCCGAACGTGGCACTTGACCCACCCAGTAGCCGACACTTGGTCCACTAGCCGGACCCCACGGCCGCCCCTTAGCCTGACTGGCCACTGGCAGCGGGACCACTAGCCGGTGGACTGTTTTCTGGATTATCCCTGATCAGCTCGCTGGGCGGCGTAGCCTCTGCGTCGTCAATTTCGAGGGGATCCTGCTCGCGGAAGGTTCCCATCCGCCTATCCATGTACGCCGGGATCTGCGGCGCCCCCTTGTAGCCATGCATCACCCTGTTGACGCAAGCCTCCCCAAATACTCGGTGCTAGTCCTGAGGTCCGCTGGGCGGCTAGCCTGCTGCTTGGCCTTCGCCTCTGCCGTTCTAGCCCTCCACTGTTCGCCTCGTCAGGCTAGCAGCTTGGCCGACAGTCGCCCGCCTGGTGCCACACTAGCGCCAGGGGTGAGGATCCTCACGTCCTCTATCTTCTCATCTCTAGCCTTTCTCGCCAGCTCGTGGACTTCATTCAAATTCAAGGGTAGCCTCTCAGAGCTGTTTAGCCAACCCATCGGAATCATCCACTACTAGCCAGCACTTGAGCTTGTAGAGGGTCCCTAGGACCACCCGTCCCGCGTAGGAGCGGATGTAGGTATCCGATCCCTCAAGCTTCCATCTCCCCAGCATGTCCCTATCCGCGGGGCGGATGGGCTTCAGGCTGAGGGCCGTCGGTAGCACTGATCTCGCTGTGCTCTTGACCAGTAGCCCCTAGCCACGACCGGGATGTCCACCATAGCCAGAAGCCCTGCCGATGCGACCATCGCGTCGACGCCGTCGTCCTTTAGCCGCAGGAGCAGGTAGTCCCGCTTGTAGCCAGCCCTCCTCTACGTAGCCAGGCGGGGTCCTCGAAGGCTTTCTCCGACACGGCCACAGGAAGTTCCTTGATCCGACGGCTAGCCCCAGTAATCTTGGTGCGCCTGAGAATGGTCGCTATAGCCGCCCCTCCACGATCGCAATCTCGTCGGGGATCATCGCCTGCAGGTCCGAAGACTAGCCCAGACCTTGAGCAGCCCAGCCCAAATTCGCCAGCCCACCACGACCGACGCGTCCAGAACTAGCCGCTCCCACCTAGCCAAAATCGCCACTGATTATCGGCCCACGCTATCCTCCCATAGGTAGCGCGAGGGCTCGTCGCCCCTCGCCAGGATATAGTCCGCGAGGTCTGCTGCTAGCCGGAGGGTTCCCCTCCTTAGCCTGCTTTAGCCACAGGCGCCAACGCCCGTAGATGGTGACATAGCGCTTAAGGGTACTAGCCCGCGTCTTGCCGGCTAGCGCCAGCGCTGCTCTATCCGGGTCCAGGGCATCGCATAGCTCCAGCTCCTCCTTCAACTTGCTCGCCCAGGTGCTCTGCAATCTCTCTTCCCTGGCCTGCGCCAGGGAACCCTCGTCGATGAGCCTTTCTCCCTTTGGTGGCTCCTCTTGCAGGTCTATCCCTTCCACCACCGGGCGTTTGCCTATAGCTTCATCCACTGCAGGACAGGTGCGCGGTAGCCAGAGTATCTCTCAACCAGGTCGCGAGTCTCCCTCTGTATCCACAAGTAGATGGACTTGCCGATGAACTCGTGGTAGTCAATGCCCAACTCTGCAGCTACCTGGTACCCGATAGACTCGCTATCCGTCAAGTCAAGGGTTGCCAGCTCTAGCCCCCGTCCTGCACCTCCGGCGAGGCCGTGGGCAGGACGGTTGGACTCCCTGAGGGGAACTCGTTGGGACTAGCCGGAAAGATCGTCGTCGCCGGAGAGTGCGGACTAGCCGTTCTCGAAGTAGCCACGGGGGAGCGCGGGGAGGACGGCATTTCGCGTGGCTCCTAGCCACGTCCCCCTTCCTACCCCCTACTTCAAAATTACCCCCCTGAAGAGGGGACTTATCCAGAATGGCCACGGAGACATAACACATGCGTATCCATTCTGAGTCACGACTGCTATCTCTGCTCTGGCAAGTCGGAAGGCACACTATCCTGCAGAGCGACGATAGCGAACGAAACTTCGTTTCTAGCGAAGCTACCTTCGATAGCTTCTAGAGTAGATAGGTAGGCTAGCACACATAGTCGTAACTCGTTCCTCGTCACGAGGTACGTTGTTCCCCCTTGTTCTTGAAGGTGGAAAAGACCAAACCATTCCGCCACTGCAGAGAGCGACAACACTGAGACAACCAAAATCCAGAATGTGATGGATGTATGATCGTGACAAAGTGTCCTCTCTCATCCTGCCAACGACACACTTCTGCACAAAAGTGCCAGAAGGCTCGCTGTGTTTTTCGAGGCCAACGGCTCGGAAGGACTGGATGGATGAGGACATGATCTGGCTCAGCCGTCAAGATCACTTGCCAAGCAGATTCAATTGAAGACTGAAAATCCTTGGCATCCCACTCACCAAACTCAACAGGTACACTCGCCGCAAGACCGGAATGAACGGTGCAAGCCGTGAGTCCCGTGAGATGAGGCGTGATCTCAACGAAATCGCTCTCTCCTGAAGTGAGAGAGTGATAACAGATCTCATGCTCATAGCAATAGCTTGCTGAAGCACGGTCCAAGATCTGTTGTCCAATGCGTTCGAGTGCCTCATCCTGAGATGAGCCGCTCGGAACATCATCACGTACCTCTGAAGATTCAGAAGCTCGTGACTCATCAGACTTGAGTGGAATCGCAACATCATGCCATGGATCGCCATCACGCCTGACCTTCGACTGATTCACCGGAAGAACAGCGCGATGGACTTCAACCAGAACCATAGCACCTTCTTGCGACACCACAATTCCTCGGACCCATATACCTTCAAACTTCTTCTTGAATTCATCCTTGTGCCAAACAAACACTCGATCTCCCTTTTGGTAGGGACCATCCGACGGCACGATTGTCGAGCTTCCTGATGAGCTCTCATGGCAATACGCTGCAAGTCCAAAGTAGTACGGTCCTCATCAGAGGGATTAGCCGAGAGCTGTTCTGGAGTGCTAGTCTCCACATCAAACAGATCAGGTGGTCTTCTTCCTGTAGCTATCTCCAAAGTTGAATAGCCAGAAACTGTTAACTGGCAATTCATTGCCCAAGCCAATATCTTCACTGCCTGACGAACAGTAACTTTCTCAGCATAACCTTCGTCAGCCAAGGCCTTTGCCATGATCGACCACGTTCGTTTGAACAACCGAATTGCGGTCTCAGCCCATGGAACTTGTAATACGCCATGAATTGATCGCTGAAGAAAGCTTGATCACCAACAATTCCTTTCGGAACGCAGTTGTTCTCTTCAGTCCATTGACGAAAAGCTCCCAAAGTCTCGGGCGCTTCCAAACTTGTAAGAGCCGTAGCCCACAGGAGATTCGACGCACCATCAATGATGACCAAGGCAAGATAAGCCTTCGTGCCAAACTTGATTTCCTCATGATCGACGAAAATCAGATCACCAAAAGATGATGCACGTAACCCTGCGATTCTGGCTCGCGGAGGCGTTGGCACGGAGGTGCTACAAACGCGACAGCCCTTGACAATGCGGTCGTACTTGTCGTAGATCTCTCCTGGCAGCCCAAGCATTCTGGTCCTTCGACGAAATTGAGCTGGACTCATGTGGTAATGCTTCACATGCAACTTGTACAACTCAACATCGTTGTTCAGCTTTTCCAATATGCGTTGGTACTGAGGAGAGGCCTTTGAAACCTCTTGGCCAGGCAATGGAAGCGCGATCCTCCTAGGTTCTAGCGAAGAGACCTCTGGAGCTCCTCTAGGAAACTCTTCAGAGTCTCCCGGAAGAGAAGGATCGATGTCTTGAAGATCCGGATCACCCTCAGGAGCAACTGGAGTAACAGCTACCTTGGGTCCCGTTCCAGGCGGAACACTTCCCTTGGCGCGCAGTCTCCGCTTAACCGGTGCCTTGTGCCTTTCCCAGAGGAAAGCTTCCGGATGCTCCTGTTCCTTTTGAGCTGTCTTCAGGCTTACCTTCGCTAATGATTATCATCTGGAGATCCCTTCTTGCCTCTGAAAGGATCCCTAGACTTTGCAGGTACTGAAGTCCTACTCTCGATACCACCAGCAAGTATCTTGAAGATGGTCCTACCTTTCCAAGACTCAGTAGACTGGGCCGCAGGAAGCTCACCGGAACTCCAATCATCTTCCTCCACCACACTCTTGCCCTTGGGGAATTCCATGATCGTCTTGCGCTTGGTGTCCAGGAACTCCAATGGAATCGGCGTGAGTCCACCCTTGGGCTGGTACAGTGCCTTCCTCATCTGCTTGTGGATGCGAATCAACTCCATGTCAGCTTCATTGATCATCCACTCATCATCAGTCGCAAGAGCGAACTCTTCGGGTACCTCTTCCTGTGAAGAGCTTCCCAATGTCTTCTGATGGAACCCATACTCGTAATGGGTGAAGTAGGTGAGGAAGCTTGACTTCTTATGCTTGTCGAAACGCACATTCCACAGGAATCGACTAAGATCAAGAAGGTCAAGTACCAGGTGTGAGCTCGGTGCAACCTTGAGCTTCACATCCCAGATACCCAGTACAGGACTGCTGAGCAATGCCTTGTCAGGATGGAGTTCAAATTGGAACCTGAGATTGCGCATCTGTGGCAAAGACCTGAGAATTGGCACATGTCCTTGCTCGACGATGTCAAACTCCGTGGATTGGACCACGTACTCCTTGTCGTACATGCACACAACCAGCTTCTGGTTGCACTTGGTCGACTCGGAGTTCGCAAAGGTGAACTGAGACGTTGTCTCAGCGATGCGGTACCAAATACCACACTCAGGATTGTGATCGCAGAACTTCATCAGGTCCTGCGCTGCCACTCGAGAAGCCATCGCTCTTGTGCATCCCAGATCCAAAACCATTGAGGTCGGCGTGAGAGGCTGAGCGATAACGGAGGTCTGCTCTTCTTCGGTGGCCATGAAAGAAAAGTTCGTTGGGAGATTGTGCTCAACAGAAAGTTGTGGCAGTAGTAGTACCGCCTTGGGCAGAGTCGGCAAGCTGGGCAGACCCGTCTTTGTAACCGGACTTTCCGTCCTTTCCACTGTCTTTCCCATACTTGCCCTTGCCTTTGCCCTTCTTTCCTTTCTTTCCTTTTCCTTTGGCTACCCAAGCTTCTTCGGACTCGTACCAGGACCAGTCATCCCATTGTTGATCACTCCATTGACCGTCCTGCCATTGTCCTTCAGCTTGCTGCCAAGAATCTGTCTGATCATCGGCAAGATTTGACCTGCCTTTCTTCCGTTTGAAGAAACGCTTTCCTCCGGATCCTTTGCCACCTTTGCCTTTTCCTTTGCGGCGGCCCTTGAATCCTCTCTTCATTCTTCTTCCTTGGAAGCGCCTCTGGAACCATGTGTAGTTCTCTTCGTCGTAGACCCAGAAGGCATCTTCATCGGCTTCAAGAAAACCTTCTGCGCCATCTTCCTCATCCTCGACCCAATATCCTTCATGATTGTCCAGGTAGCCCTCATCGATCACCAGGAAGGTCTTCCTGCCACCATGGCCAGAGGGAGCGAGGAGAGGATTGTCGACGGAAGTCTTTGTCGTGCAGAAGATCTCGAGGTAGACTTCCCGAAGCTCGTTCAGGCGGTAGTCAGCGAGCACGCGGTTCCGATGTGCCATCAAGGATGTCAACACCTGTCGCTGATCCTGCGTGAGGTCCGACAGAGAGACAAAGATGAGTGCAACGAGGTTGGCAGTGATCGGAATTGTCCGCGCATGCTGGTCTCTGAGCCGATTGTTGGCTCTCTCCATCGCCTCTTCGGGAGTAATCTCTCCTTGTTCTTCCGCAGGAAGATTTGCAATGAAGGCTCTGGCCTCTGCGTTGTTCACGTCCGTGATCGGGAGGTAAGTGTCATTCCACGCTTCCTGCATCCTTTGGATCGAGAGCTGGAATCTGGTAATCCAACGAAGCATGTCTCCATTGCCGCGATGCAAGTTCATGAACTGCTGAAAGCGGTAGAGAAACACATTGGCCGCGCCCTTCACGAAGAGGGGCCTTGAGGAAACTCTTGAAGTACTTCACTCCGTTGTTCACTCAGCCCTAACCGGCCCTACTCGGCCCCACTCGGCGCTTGGCCTATCCTTGTAGCCAGGGCCTAGTCTTAGAGTAATTTAATTAATGCATGCCCAACCCCACTCAGCCCTAACCGGCCCTACTCGGCTTAGAGTAATTTAATTGAATCCCAACGCATGCCCAACCCCTCCCCAACCCCAAGCCACTCGGCCCGAACCAAGCGGCCCGGCCTAGTCTTCCATGCCCAACCCACTCAGCCCTAACCGGCCCTACTCGGCCTCACTCGGCCAGAACCGGCCCGGGCCTACTCTTGTAGGCAGGGCCTAGTCTTAGACCACCGGCCCTACTCGGCCCCACGCGGCCCCACCACTTGGCCTATCCTTGTAGCCAGGGCCAGTCCCCCAAGCCAGGGCCTGCCTGAGAGTCATTCAATTGCCCAATCCATGCCCTTACGGCCCCACTCGGCCCGAACCGGCCCCACACGGCCCCACTTGGCCTATCCTTGTAGCCAGGGCCTAGTCTTAGAGTGATTTATTGAATCCCAATGCATGCCCAACCCCTCCCCAACCCCACTCAGCCCTACTGGGCCCTACTCGGCCCCACTCAGCCCCGAACCGGCCCCCACGCGGCCCCACTTGGCTTATCCTTGTAGCCAGGGCCTAGTCTTAGAGTAATCCGCCGACCCCGCTAAACCAACGGCCACACTTGCCAACTGAAAGGAAGATGGAGGCAGAGACAGCGTCGCTTTGCGCAGGAAGAAGCTCAACCCTTAAACGACCCCAAGCAAGCCCACTTGGTGGCCTATTCCGTTTCAGAGAACATCAGCCAGAGCGACAGTTCGTTGCTTAGTAGTCGATTGCAGACCACTCAACCCCACTCGGCCTAAGTACATCTCAATGCATGCCCAAGCCCTCCTCAACCCCACCCAGCCCCACCCATTCGCCCCACTCGGCCCCAAGTAGACTTAATTAATGCTGTTCAATTGCATCCCAAGGCATGCCCAACCCCACCCAGCCTGCCCACCCGCCCACTCGGCCCCACTCCGCCCCACTCGGCCCAAGTAGTCTTAGAGTTGCCCGACCCCTCCCCAGCCCCACCCCACTCGGCCCCACTCGGA
>BGNK01005260.1:20000-41183 GCA_003297005.1 Symbiodinium sp. clade A Y106 | reverse complement strand
GGGTTTGAGCATTCAATAGGCTAAGGGTTGCCGGCATTCGGAGATATCCTAGAGGTTTGGCGCTGAATACTGAACCCTTAGCAAACTTGATCCATGGGATAGGCCTCATAGTGGTTCCTTTTTGGGATTACCTTATAGGATTCTACATATGCACCCCCAAAAGGAACTACTATGGGGCCCATGGGTAGACCTCTTACAAGAAGCACACGACAACATCCTGCTTCTTACATTTCCGATGTTCAACAGCCAGGAACTGA
This sequence comes from Symbiodinium sp. clade A Y106, assembly GCA_003297005.1. Lineage (NCBI taxonomy): Eukaryota > Dinophyceae > Suessiales > Symbiodiniaceae > Symbiodinium > Symbiodinium sp. clade A. The sequence continues at coordinate 40,926 of BGNK01005260.1, read as the reverse complement.
AGCATCGTCCTGCACTGTCGCATAGTACGAGGTGTTCTCGGCAAGGCCGTAGGCGTTGCAAGTTGTCGTCTCCTCAGCTTTTCCAACCCCGCTGCTATGGAGTTTGGGAGTTCGGATTCAGATGATATGGAGAAAGGACAGGCTCTGCAAAGGAATTCTATCAAATCCGGTAGGTTTAGGAGTTTAGGGTTAAGGGCTCTGGGACTCGGCAATAGATTTGGTGTGTGGGGTTTTGGGGCTTTCGGTTGCTGCCAAGTAGTGCAGCAGCAGTGTATGACAATGACAAACCTTCAAGGGGCTGCGGCTACACCCGCAAGGTCTTGCACAACACCCATGCGGATGGTTCACGTTTTGTTCCCTGCTCCGTAATGGCTTGAACTATTGAGTTTGAACCCTCATTTGCAATCAACAACCTTTTTGGTGACGCCGCATGCAGCCTGCACCCTCCTAAATTCCTAAGACCCCGAAGCCCCAAAACCCTAAACCCAAAAGCTTAAACTCCAAGCCCCTAACCCCAAACCACAGTTCCCTGAAGCTCTGAATCACCAGAGTATGAGACGAGGAGTCACTGCCGGGCGGATCAAGTGGATAAAGGGAATGCCGACCAGCCCCTGAACTGTAAATCTTTGTGACACACCCTACCCTGAACCCGTCAACCCGAAACCCTCAACTCCAAAATCCAAAACTCTCCAAACCCTAAGCCCCTAATTAAACCCCAAACCTGCATCCCTAAGCTTTACACCCTAATGAAGCCACGTTTCCCTGGCCAGGCCAGTGCAGCCCGCAGCCGCTACCAAGGCATCCGAAGCCGTGCGCAGATGGACATCCCAGGAAGCAAAGCTGCAGTCCTTGCAGAGGATGTTTGTGTCAAGGGGTCTTTAAACGACTTTTGTTAAGATCTTTGGGTTCTAGGGTCTGTTGCGCTTAAACTAGGGGTACAGGACTTAGGCGTTCAGGGTCCACGCGGCTGGGGTTTGGGGATCTTTTGCTTATTGCAAGGTGAATTTTTTTTCAACAAAGGCGAGCTTTGCTTGGACGACGGCTTCCAGAAAGGATGATAACTGATGACTATAACAGGTATGCGGGCATGTGCCAGAGCATGCATGAATGCTTGTCTGTATGTGTGCGTGTACGTGTATCTGTTTTGGCATATGTGTGCATGTGCATGTGCATATACATCCGTTTACAGCATATACCAACCTACATCTATGCAAGATATTTGCCGTCGCAAACATACAAAGCCTACAGGCCCTCGATTGCAAGATGCAGGAAAGGATTCGGATTTATAGAGTTTCAAACGGAGATTACGCGCACTTCTTATGAGTATGCTGCTTTTCCTTCCAGGCCCGGTGCCGCTGAGTTTGGGGCAAAGCATTTTTGGGTCGTCCGGCAGTCCACGTTTCGGAGCTTCAATGAAGGTACCCGTTAAGGACTTGCCTCAGTTTGAAGCTCGGGGTGGATCAAGATAAACTCAAAACCCTAAACCCCTAAACCCAAACCCTGACACCCTAAACCCTACACCCTGAAGAAAATCATCGCTGCATCGTAAAGACTCCAAACGATTGACCCCAAGCACAACCAACCGAGGCCTCCAGAACTTGAACCCCGCAGTGAAAGCCCCGATCACATCCTACGGTTGATGATATAAATCCTGCATTATCCAGAATAAGGAATATACCATAACTCCCATAGTCTAGAGTCATGAAGATAATGCAGGATTACGGCCCTCAACCCGTAAAAAACCCTGAGAAACGCTAAGAATTTCGACGAAGACAACTGGGGCCCAAACGTTGGAGTCGCCTGCCTGATTACGATCCCACGGTTAAGGGGTGTCGACGTGAGGGGTTGCAGATGTCGACAGCGCACTTAAGGGGGCATGGGACTTAAAAAAAACATATAATTAAGGTAACTACACTTATAATTACTTGTACCCCCAATTAAATTAAGGTACTTATAACCGTAATTGATTACTAAGTCCAATGATCCTCCAAGTAGGGGCGTGGACGTGAGGGGTTGGAGATGTCGAGAGTGCAGAGATTCCTGGGGGGTTTCCGAAAGTTGGGGGCCTTATTTTGGGGTCCTTATAATAAGGATCACACTATTCAGGGTACTATATTGGGGTGCCCTATTTTCGGAAACTCCCATCTGTTTCGGCACCCGAAATCGCAAGCCCTCAGCCCACATCAGCCTAAGCTCTACTCCGTGAACCTGGACCTGAATTCCGAAGAAATGACAGCTCCAGGGGATGGTTTCTGCGCAGTTAACTACTGCTTGTGAAAGTTTGGCAAGTTCGTGCTTTTCTGCCTGCATGTACTGCGGGGCGTCCCTTTGCAAGCCCTCCCTAAACCGTAAAGGACAGCCCGAAAACCCCATGAACCCCTCAAACCAAACCCGACAAGCTTAAACCCCCCTTAAAGCCCAAAGACTTCATGTAGTCATATAGTATATACTTATATTATACCCTAAAGTACCATATAGGAACCCCTTTAAGGCCTAAGTATATCTCTAGAGGCCCCAAACCTCCGAAGGCCTTAACCCCTGACGCCAAGCTGAGGGCGGCACACCAAAACCCTGAAACCTGAAGTCTTTGGACTTGGAGGCGTATGTGTTTTGTCTTTTTTGCCGCCCTTCTCCGACTGCATGCCGATGTATGTTTTCGGATTCAGGGTTTAGGCCTTCCACTTGGAAAGTTGCTTGTATCGTCAAGGGTCGTTTCCAATGTGCTTCTGATCTTCAGAAGCACATGATCTTTGTGGTGGATGTCGAGGGCCTTCTCTATCAAACCATCTGCGAGCATTGACCGCGTATCGCACCAGATGTGTCTATCCACACATGTCGGATAATTTTGCGCAACTTCTGCATTGGTCGCCACACTCAGGTTCTTCAGACACTGCACTCTGCCACACGGATCGAGCATAAGGACTTTGTTTCAGCCGTGGCTTAGGCTCCCAAGGTGGGATGACGGTAGGTGAGGTGATTCCCAATGAAGAACCCGCATATACGGGATCCTTAATCCCACCTACCTTCATCCCACTTGTTCAGCCCCCCTGAACAGTATACCCTCATACAGAAGAACCGCCAACTGCCTCCCTAAACCCTGACACGGAAGAACCGCCAGTTGCCTCCCAAGAGATCCTCACGCCACTCACGGAGGTCGCAAGGACCACGACGCCGGCCGGGCGTCCAGCTCGGATGTGGCATGCGGCGCCTGCCATGCTTCAATGTTGGTTTTAGGGTTTAGGGATTTAGAGTTTAGGGTCTAGGGGTTTAGGGTTGAGGGTTCAGGCTTTTAGGGGTTTAGGGAAGGCTGATGTAACAGACCTTGCGGTTTATTTTATCTGGCAGGCTTTGGCTTTAATATGGCACCTTAAATCCTGCCAGCAGAACAAGCGTGAGCTACCAGTGCTACCTGTTGAGCATTCACCTACAGGAAGGACTTCGTCTGAGTGTTTCCTTCGTTTGCTACTGTCAACATTAGGCTCTGGCGGTCGACTAGCATGAACAGCTGCCCACGCTTCACTATCAGCACCTTCTGCAGAACTCATCCGACACTTCCGTGTGTAGCAGTGCTGCTACAGTGCCACACAGCTCAGCATGGAGACGAACGGGTTTTAAAAGGCAGACATTCGGTGTTAGCGCTCCAGGTAATCCGGACCGAGGCGAAAATTCCAAATCCCGCCTGCACTAAGAATCCCCTGACCCTCATAAACCCTGATCGATAAACCGTAAACCCTACACCCTAAACCATGAGTCAAGCTTGCATGTTCATGGAGAGCAACGAACACATTCAGACCTATCCCCGTTCTTGCCTCATGTTTAGGGTTTAGGGTTGAGGGGACTTTCAGTATGTCGGCATAGGAATCGGGAATGCGTTAAGCAACTGGAAGTTGCCGTGAAAATATTGCAGCGTATGTTCGTGCTGGCTATTCAAAGGCTTCAAAGGCAAAACCGTTGAGTCTTAAGATAATACAGAAGGCTGCACCAAATACCACTACTCTAGTCTTCAAGGGTTCCCAGTATATTTTTAAGTATAACGTAATAAATCCCAAGACTCTATTCCAATTCCGTATATCAAGGCTGGTCAAGGCTGTGCACCTCGATCCATGGTGAAGGCGGTTGCATTGCCCGTGTCCACTGGTTGTGCAGCGATGTCATTGCAGACTGGAGCCACCCGAGCCTGCAGCGCAAATTCCTACGGCGCATATGCACCTCAACACAGCAAGGTGACCAAACAGTCGCACAATCATCAAACAATGAATCGTGGGAGGTTCGAACTCGACTCACGGAGTGCCGCGCCTGGTAGCTGCTGCCACAGGCCAGACCCATTACCAAGCAACCTGGAGTCAGGGGCACTAGTGGCTGCAACAATGTCTTGGTGCATAATATACTTACTTAGTCATAAAAGGAGCCCTTAAAGGGAATATTTTTTGTAGTTGCTGGGTCCGGTTTCTAATTCATAGTATTACAAGTTGCTGGTTGTAATTCTTCGCCTGGATGACTCGTATTCGCGTTGCAGAATTCTTGTTACTGCTATTGCTTAGGGCCATTATTGCCCCTATCACAGGAAGATAGATAAATCGAAAGCCAAAGACACAACATGACCCAACCCCTAGAAACAATAGCTCCCGCACCATAAACCTTCAGTGTCCCGGGAGCCAAAACCCTAAACCCAAGCCCTAGACCCTTGAAGAGATTCCTTTCCTAATCAAACCCGTCAAGTCTCACGTCAGTGAGAGAACGCCGTTCGAAGGAGTTTCGGGGGGTGAGGATGAAGTAGTTTAAGGGCCTTACCACTTTAAATAGCGTGTTTGGGATGTCGGTTCTACGATAATTCACAGTACAACATATGGGTGGTTGTCAAAAATAGGGCCCCTTTTTGGGTCCTTAATATAATACGGCACCTAATATTCAGGGTACCCAAAAAGGGACCCTAATTTTGACAACCACCTATATAACTCAACGAATTCGAGATTGGGGCTTACGCCCCATTGCAAAAGGCCCTATGAAAACCCGCGACCCCTGAAAAAGGAACACCAAAACCACGAAAACCTGTAACTCTAAACCGTAAACACTAAAAGGCCCTTATAAGACCCTCTCTAGCCCTGCAAAACCCTTCAGAAACCCCGCTCAATCCTTTCCAGCCCCTACATGGAACCCTGTATGAAATCCTACATAGAGGCCTTAACAAAATCATGAAGAAGACTTGACCCTAGTTTTAAACCCATGTTCATCCTTGTCAGCCCACACATAGAACCCAATATCAAATCCTATCTAGAAGCCTCCTCAAAGACACACAAAGACAGACTGGATCCAAATTCTGAACAAAGATCCCGAGGCCCAAAACCCTTAATTGCATATTCTAAACCCCTCTACAGCCCTCGCGCCCGAGCCTACAGAAGCCTTTTGAAAGCCCGGTTAGCTTAGCCCTCAACCTGAAACCCTCAATCCTTATATGGTATGGTCTTTGGGCCGAAAAAGCCTTAATATATGAGTCCTTAGATCCCTAGGGTAAAAAGCCCGATAACGCACTAAAATCTCATGAGACTGAGACCGGTATAAAAACGCCCTATCAGAAAGCCCCCGGATACCCTGAAACACCCCCCTAAACTCTAAACCCCGAAAGCCTAAAACCTCAACCCCCTAAAGCCTCAAACCCTACACCCCAAACCCCCGAAATCCCAAACCCTAAACCCTAAACCCACCCAGAAGAACCCTAAACCCTAAACCCAGAAGAACCCTAAACCCTAAACCCAGAAGAACCCTAAACCCTAAACCCTAAACCCAGAAGAACCCTACACCCTAAACCGTAAACAGAACAAAGGTGGCTGGGCCTTGAGACGCTGCGTTGCTCAAGGCATTCGGGCAGGAGCCATTGCCTCAGGGGCTTCGGACTTAGAGGAGGACTTCGGGGTTAGGGGTTAGGGTTTAGGGTTTAGGGCTTAGGGTTTAAGGTTTAGGGTTTAGGGCTTAGGGTTTAGGGTTTATAGGGTTCAGGATTGAAGGTCAGGGTCGAAAAGGGCTGAGAGGGGCTTCGGACTCAGGGCTGCACGGGGCTGGGCTCCTGCAAGGAGGACTTAGGGTTTAGGGTTTAGGGCTTAGGGTTTAGGGTTTAGGGTTCAGGATTGAAGGTTTCGGGTTTAGGGTTTAGGGAGCTCCGTCAGAGTTCTTTAAGAGTTCTAAAGTAAGAAGGGTCCTGTATAAGGGTTCTATAAGGATTCTGTAGGCCCTCTAGAAGGGTTCTAGAAAGTGTTTGGGGTTTGGCGCTTTACAGTTCCTTTCAGGGTTCCTCTAACGGTTTCTTTCAGGCGATTATGCGGGTTGCTGAAAGGGTGTGGATCAGAGCCTTGGGTTTGGGGTTTAAGGTCATCGGTATACTGAGAGAATCACGAGTCGGATATGCTATTTAAGATATGTTGTTAGCTTAATCTCTATCAGATACTCCATAGGATACGCAACACCCCTACTGCAAACGCATTGCTAAGTCGCCTGGTCCTTGAAGCCCAGGCTTAATATAGGGGCCTTAATAATTAGAATAGGGTGTTGGGGCCCACTATACTATCATTATAAGGAACCCCCAAAATAGTATAGGTAACTATTTAGGCCCCTATATTAATCTTTAGGGTTTCGGGTCTACCGGTGAAGGGCTGTTGGGATTGGGAGCTCTTGAGTTTTGGGATTCGGAGTCGGACTTTCAGGGGTTTGGGCTACGGAGTTCAGGGGTTTGGGTCGGGCTTAGCCTCGACTCACGGGATTTTGCTTCTACCGACTCACGGGATTTTGCTTCTACCTCTAGTCTCCATTGTAGTTCCTATTTTCGGTTTAACCAAGTCTATAATTAGGATCCTACAAGGTAACCCCAAGAAGGAACTACAATGGAGACTATAGGTATAACATACGACAGCAGAGAGAATGGGGGTAGCCTGGGGTAGCAAAATGCACTCCCCAAGAAGGAGCCCTTCACGCGCCAGAGCCCGAAACCCACACAGCCTAATATCACTCATGAACAACAGAACCAGAACACCCAAAGCGCTAAAGCCCCTACATAAAATCACCCTACAAATCCAGCACACAAACCTATTTGCACCCTCAAACTGGAAATGTTAAGTAGTTTAAACACCCTGAAAAAGAGAAACCTTCAGAAACCCAACGCCCTGCACCGTAACCCCTCAAAAGATTCAAATCCTGAAACCTCCCAAAACCCTCCAAAGCCCCCCAGTACCGAAATTGACCTGGTCGAGACCACAACCCGGATGCATAGTCGAAGATCTCCACCTTTAGGATGTAGTGTTTTTAGACCCTTTTAGTTGCTATGGTTGGGTTTGGGGTTTAGGGTTAGGGCTTGGGGTTTGGATTTAGGGCTGAGGAATTTGACGTTTTTGTGCTCAAGGGCTGTTCATCAAGGGTTTGGGGGATTTGGGATTTGTAGGGATCTTGGATGTTTCGGTGTTTTTTAGCGAAGGGTTTTATACTGTTGACATATGCGTTAAGGATCGTGCTTGGTTTAAGGCTTTTGGGGCTTATTCTTTCGGATCTGGGGGTTGGCCCGAAGGTTCTTTGTGCAGGCAGATCTATCCGGACCCTCCTTGCACCCTCAAGCAGGGTTCAGGGTTTAGCGGTTTAGTGGTTTCGGGGTACATGGCCCCAAATTATAGGTAGTTAGGGTCTAATGAAGGGTAGATGGAGGCTCTAGGTAGAGTGACGTTGTTTGATTCTGCCTTCGGGTCATCTGAGATTTACTTAGTGGTCGAAGGCTTTGTTAAAGTAGGTTGCTAGAAAGGACTCTGCATGTGTCCTCACGGATAAAAATCCCCCTAAACTTTTAAACCCCAAACCCTTAGACGCTAGACCCCCCACCCTAAATGCACTACCAAACTTGAAAAGGAGACCCACAGAAGGACCCAAAACCCATGACCTCAAAACAAACGGAGCCTCTTGTCTGTAGTTAACAGTTAATCCCAAACCCAGCCCGCTCGGGGCCTGCGAAGGACCCCATGTTCGTTAGGTTGTAAGGTTGAAGGGCCCACCATGCTGCACCCCAATGCGGGATTCAGTAAGAATGCTCCACGGAGCAGCAACCAACCAATGTGACAAGAAACAGTTCTTAATTCTTAATCGTCTCAATCAATCTTCTTGAAGAATCGTGGGACCTAGAAAGCAGGTTGAGCTAGGGATGCCCTCATTGGAGGTAGCCGTCGGGCATTTCCAGTCCTTCCACCCGGCTCCTGTGTCATGACTACAAGCTCCAAACATAAACTCAAAAGCATGTGAAAGCTCTTCAGCCTAAACCCTATTATAAACCCTAAACCTTGGACCCTAAGCCGCCAACTCCGGCTATACATTACTACTAAAGTTGATATACAGAGCCGCCTTTTAAAGACCCTAAACTTGACCCCAAACCCTGTAAGCCCTTAGCCCTAGGCTCCAAACACTTGCGGACAACGGAAAGACCTCAACTAGACCCTGAACGCCGAACTAAGCCCCAAATAAAACCACAAACCCTGGGAGACTACCGAAAGACCTGGAAGTACCTCCGAGGTTCCCTCCCCTAAACCCTAAACCCGAAGAAGGAGGAGAAACCCTAAACCTCCGAGGTCTCCGCCTGCCAACCCTGCAGGACGCAGTCATTCAATGTCAGCGAGCCAGGACTGGCGGAGCCGTTGGCACGGTTTAGCGTTTAGGGTTTGGGGTGTAGGGTTTCGGGTTTAGGGTTTAGGGTTACAGCTTCAAGTCGAGGTGCCTTACCCTAAGGGTCCATGTACCCACATGGCATATACAATTCGTTTTAAAGTAGTCCCTATATGGGTACTTTGGGGCCAAAGAATATAACGATTTCGGCACATGGAGCCTTAGGGTTAGCTAGGGACTTTATCGAAACCCTACACCCTACCTAGAGGCTCATACCCTACCCCTTTTTTGGATACCTAGTTTTATGGTTCTAGGATCTGTTATATAAAAAAGCAGATACCCTAAAAAGGGGTAGGGTACGAGGCTGTCAAACCAAGTTTAAGGTCAGGGCTTTGCCTATACCCATAGGCCCCATAGTAGTTCCGTTTTGGGATTACCTTATAGGATTCTACATACGAACCCCAAAAGGAACTACTATGTACCTATAGTCTCCGTTGGAGAGAACACCCTGGCACTGCCTTCGCTTCCCGACGCCCTTCTCTGGGTTTAGGGTGGGTCGCAGAAGCTCCTTTCGGAGCCTGGAGGCCCCCTTGTAGGGCAGACCCAGCAGCGCACGCCTCTCTTGCGTCTGTGCCATCAGCCCGGCGATGTGATCGTCCGCCATGAAGGATCAGGGGCACATGCGTGGCTTCAGGCGTGAAGGGCTTCTCTTGCAAGGTTTACAGACCATCCTTCCAAACTCAGTGACATTGCCGACATAAGCCCTGCCAAATGGCACTCTGCCTAAACAGAAAGGGCAAGTGCAAGAAGCTCACGGCGGTCAGGCTCCCGCGGCTGGTCCCCTCGATTTGCCAGTCTCGATATGCCCAAGCTGCCAGATTCATCGCTCTTGCATGTTTTAACATTAGACATTCCAAGTTCTGCCCGTTAGGGAAACATGTGCGAAAGGGCTTCAACGGCCTGGCTTTGGGGCCCGGCATATACATTGAACCTAAGCCCTCAACCCCAAACCGTAAATTATAGATATGGAGTGGAGATTCGGGTTTACAGAGGCTTGCGCCGTTGTGTGAAAAAGCTTGCGGGAAAGGACTGCAGCCGAAACTGCTAAGTCTTAAAGAGTGCGCATCCTTGAACCCTAAAGGATCCTAAGTATCTTAAGGGTCATGTGCTCATAAGGGTTGCTTCAAGGGTTCTATATGCGTGCCGTACGGGTCTAGGATATTTAGTGTGTAAGGTCCATGTACCATGTACCCATATAGTATATACTTAGGCTTTGATGTAGTCCCTCTATAGGTACTTCAGGGCCAAAAGTATATACGATATGAGCAAATGCACCCTTAGGGGAATGAGGAATCATTAGAACCGAAAGCCCCAAAGCCCAAAGCACCGAACTCGGCATCAAATTAGGGTCCCTTTTTGGGTCCCTATTATAATACGGCACCTAGTATTTAGGGTCCCCCAAAAGTGACCCTAATTTTGACAACTACCCATATGCCTTTCAAATCTAAACCTCGAAAGACACACGGAAAGCCGCTGCCGTAGTCACACACATATTTCACACAGTCCTACGCCAGAGGCCCTACAGCCTTAACACACCACTGTCCCTAAAATCCTGCCGCCCTTAAGCCCTGAAACCCAAAATCCCTACAACCTCAGACCCCTTTTCACTCCAAAACCTTCCACATCGGAAACCTGAATAAGTACCAAGGGTGTCTTGTGATTTACTTAAGAACAACCCATGGCCTTGTTCTAGTTAGGCCCCTGTAGTTAACCCTCAATCCCCTAAACCCCACAAGCCATTGAAGCGGTGGGCCTTGGCGGAACGGGCCAGCTCAATGTCACCTGCCCGAAGAAAGGGTCAGTAGGTCCCTTGAGCTTAGGGTTCCTGGAAGGGCTAGGGGTGGACGTTTTGGGGTTTTTGGGACGCGCTTCAGACTTCAGGGTGTTAGGCGCAAGCTTACGGGGTTAGGGTTGAGAGCTTGCGGTGTTCAAGCTTACGGTGGTGAGGTTTAGGGCAGGGGCACCTCTTACCCCAAGCAGTAGATGATGATTAGGTACTTGGACCCTTGGGGTAAGGGTCAATAGCTTTGATCCCAAAAGAGCTACCATTATTTACTTCTTGGGCTTTAGAGGGTATACTACGCAAGAAATGGGCTTTTTGCTGAATAGGTGCAACTGGCATTTTGACCAGACCTTAAACAGTATAGCCTCAAATCCTGGATTCTATACCCCAAATTCTTATTGCCCCAATTAACTCCGACCTGGATCCCTCTGACACTGAAGCCCTGCGCAAAATCCTAAACTCCTTCGAGAGGGCCAACCTGGTCTACGCCCAGCACCGTCGCGTTTGGTGCTTCCATTCTTTCGGCCCGCCTGCTTTCTGCAGGATTTATAGTGTTTAGGGGCTTAAACATGTATAGCACCTAGGGATTACGGATTTGGCTTTCTGGATTTACACGTCGAGCTTCAAAATAGTAGGCTACTACGTGTTCAGGCCCCTACAGTAGTCTTACTCATCACAGTAGATTAATATTAACCTCTCATTCTCTTTGACCTTCAAACGTCGACCTTAAAATCTAAGGCCTCGAGGATGCGGCTCTCGGGCCAAAAGGCCATACTGCAACGGAATGTGCCTGAATTGAGCCTCTGAGGCAAAACCTAAGCTCAAAAACAAGCCTGGGAAGTACTCCTGGACCAAAACCTTGCTTGAAGGATCAGAGGACATAGTGAGTAGGCTTCAAGTTGGGCCGTAAAAGGAAAACCGACGCAAGAGCATTTGTAAGCCCAATTAGCCCAAGCACAACCTGGACGCAAAGTTGCCTGATCCTTCATACTTACCCAAAGCGCAACACCTGATGTAACTCCAAAAAGCTGCCGCAACACTCTGCAAAGACGCTAACATCATCCTACTGAGTCCTCCCAAGTTTGATCTGCCTTGGAAGTGTGAACACGGCGGAAGAGGTCGTCCAGGGCCCGTCCAGCGTTGCACTCTGGCAGCTCACCTGTCGTCGGGCTTTCGTGCTTTCGAGCTTTGAGGGTTTAGGGTTTGGAGCTTTAAGGGTTCTTGGGTTTAGGTTTTTTTAGCAAAGGGCTCTATGGTTTTGGGCCATTGGGTCCACGATCTTCATGGGGCTCTAGGGTGCGGGGCTTGAGGGTTTCGGGCTGGTCACCTCCCTGGGAGTTGTTGGTATGCCATGACCATGACGACAATTGTTCACAGAAGCAGGAGTAGGAGTAGAGGCACAAGAAGAAGTAATAGTAGGAGGCGAAGGAGGAACAGGGGCAGCAGCAGCAGAACAGCAGTAGCAGTAGCGGTAGCAGTGGCAGTGGTAGTGGCAGTAGCATGCAGTGTGATTCTCGTGGTGGCGGCGGCAGCAGCAACAATGGTAGAGATAGTGCATAGTAATTACTCGTCGTCGTCCTCGTTGCGGTCGTACTGGTGCTCGGAGAAGTTACTGCCATTCGCTTTGCCGGACCGCAGCTGCAGCAATAGTAGCAGATTAAAAACCCACCCAAAATTCGCAGCTATGACACAATGTAGTTATTGCCGCTGCTGCCGTAGATCCGAATTTTACACGAGGTGTTCAGAGTTTGGAGCTTTGCTGTCCAGACGCTCTGGGCTTCAAGACCAGGGGTGTTGAGTTTTAAAGTTTGAGCACTCGCGGCTTGATGATGAAGCCTGAGATACTTAGACTATAGAATGTCTCTATTCTACGAACATAGTATACAGAACCATGAACATACTGTTACTCAGTATGAAACCCATAGGCCCTAAGCCCTAAAAGCAACAAAAACCGTGAACCCTCAAAGCCCTGATCCCTGTAAAAGCCCAAACCTCGAAAACCCAAACCCCATGACACCAAAGACCGCAAAAGCCCTTCTAGAGCCGGATTAAGGCTTAAGGTTTAGTGTTTAGGGTATCGAACCCTCGAAAGTAATCTGTTTAATATTTTTCCCTTGCTATGAAAGCCCTCCCTAAGGATCCATGTACCCATATTGGTAGTTCTCTATGTTAGGGTCCCTTCTGTTAGGGTGCCGCACTCTTTTGGGGACCTAACAGAAGACCCTAATTCAGAGAACTACCCATATAGGTATGTACCTAGGCCTTACAGGGGTTCCTATATAGGTACTTTAAGGAATAAGTATATACTATATGGGTACATGGAGTCTTATGGAGCTTTTAATGGAGGCCTGATACTTACCCACCCAGATCTTCCAAAATCCCGTCACTAAGGAATAAAGTACCCAGAGGCTCCATATAGACTAACATTATGGAATTAGGTCCCCCAAAACCATAATAGGGATGGTCTTTTGGGACCTACTTCCATGATGGTAGTATACAAGAACGCTCTGGGGTATATTCCTTAGCCTTACCCTAAGGCTCCATGTACCCATATAGTATATACTTAGGCCTTAAAGTACCTATATAGGGACCCCTTTAAGGCTTAAGTATCTACTATATAGGTACATGGAGCCTTTGGGTTATTTCAAGCATATCGGAAGATCTGGAACCCGAAGATCCTTGGCACGAAAGCGCACTGGCGAAGCGGAGGGTAGCCCCGAGACGAAGCAGCTGCTGTCGCCTTGGGGTTAGACTTTGATGCGGTTTAGGGTTTAGGGAAACAGTTACCTACATTATTCCTTAACAGTATTATACTGTGGCTATACTATAATGTACCCCAAAACCCCATTCCATTTTAAGGCCGCTATCTTAGGGTTAGAGATATAGTATAGGGTCAATGTGAGGGTGGGTTTCGGTATATATGGCGCAGGCTCAAGGATTTTCATTGAGGGATGGAGGGTTATCACACTCTGTCTAGGGTTCTTGGCCAGGGTTTCTGGTACGTAGGCTTTATCTTACCTTTGGTTAGTAGGAAATGGAGGAATAGGGTACAACTATAACTACTATTACTACCATTCTTCCATTCCCCACTAACCAAAGGTAGGTTTAAACGAACCCTATTCTAACTATGAAGGCCCGAAGCCTCCCCCGAGCGAGCTTTGGCTCGTAGGGGCAGGTTATAAGGTCCTACATGAATTAGGTGTTATGGGGTGCTTGGATCGAGAAGCTGAGGACTTCCCGGCTTAGTGTTTAGAGTCGAGGGTTTAGGGAGGCAGTCTTGGGTTTAGGGTTTAGGGTTTAGGGACAATCCAGAAGCGAATCACTTGTGGATCAACTACATAAAGTATGACGGCTCAAAGGATCAGAGTCGAGGGTTTAGGGAGCGGCTAAGGGAATCCGGAGAGTTCGCGGCTTGAGGACACGCTTAGGGCTGAGGTTGTCACTTCGACGAATCTTTGTCAGTAACAGTGAAGCTGACTCTCAGACTTCCTTAACCTATACTAGAGGGGCCTTCAGAACTAGAATAGGGTTTTAGATGGTTTTAGGGTATTTTCAACTAAAAGTATAGTGGAACAATCGTGGTAATTATCTAGAACCCTGTATTACACCCATATAAGCCCCCAAACCCTGTACCCCAAGCCGAGTGGCAGTAAGCTTGGGCACCACCGCAGCTGGCCACGGAAGTCCAGGTACTGCTGGCATCCTAGGGGTTGAGGATTACGGGTTGAGGGCTGACAGTTTAGATTTGAGGGTGCGAGTTTAGGGTTTAGGGTTAAGAGTTTGGGGAGTTAAAAGCTTGAGAGCCTAGGGTTGAAATAGGGTGTTTACGGAACCACTGTAATTACCGTAAGAGGGGGCAATGATGCAGAAATAAATCTAGCGAACTGCTTTTGTTGCGGTAATTTCACTGGTTACTTCAGGTAGTAGAGCGGGTTCCGGGGCTTCGCTCGGACATTAGCGATGGCCCGAGTGTATTTGGAGATTTATGAGGGGCAACAGACTCCGCACAAGATGGTACCCGGGCCTTCATACTTACAGAACTAGAACAGGATTTGAGGGTATGTAAGAGTAATATAGGGGCCTGAATCATTAGAATAGGGTTTTGGGCACAATATACTATATATACATAGTAAGGAACCCCAAAATAGTGTAGGTAATTATTGAGGCCCCTATAGTAGACGAACAACAAGACAAGAAGACCCGGGGGACGAGTAATCTCAAGTGTGCTGTCTTCTAGGTGACGCGACGGTAAGAGCAAACAAGAAATCCCCGGTGTGGAGGAGCCGAAACACTAGGTACGACCATAATCCCCAATAGGGTTTGGGTTTGAAGTCCAGGGCTCAGGGTATTACAGCTACTACGGTCTGTCAAAACATAATGCGGAACCCCAGCTTGTGAAAGGAAAGCATTGCCAGCTCCGGACCCAGAACCAGAACCCTGAAGCAAAAAGGCTGGACACACGGAACCTCGAAACCCTAACCTTAAGCTTCAGTCCTAAGACTTTCTAGACCATCTTCGCAGCTTCTTCCCAGACCCTTCAACGAATACCCAGATAATGATACCGGTATATAAGATACCTTTCCATGGGGCCTTCCCTGTTTGGCGGCCTTTTTCTCTCTGCACCCTAAATCTTGCACCCTAAACACTGAGGGAACCGATTGACAAGGTTAAAAGCAAGTGGCGGTGGTCTGCCACTGCAGCTCGTACGCCTGAAACCGGCAATCCTGGGATATCCAAGATAAAGGGCTGAACGGTTGGGTTCAGGGCTTAGAGTGTGAATTTTTACTACACTAGGGGTGGGGTTTCCAATGATGTTTGTAGCCGAGGACTCCCAGGAATGATCTCATACCTAGCCCCAAACCCGAAACCCTAAACCCTAAAGCCTACAACCTAAATCCTAAACTCCACTACTACAGTTGGGTATGTAGGATTAATTCGATCCGGGGGTCTCAAAAGAGTACTTTAGTGGACTTCATTGTTAAAACAAGGTTTTGGAGTATGTATATTGTGCTATACGCATAACATTGAAGCCTAAGGAATGGTATGATTAAGTATCCAGCCGTCTGTACTATTTTACACCTTAGAATTTAGAACCATAATAGAAAACTGTTCAATATTCTCTTGGGGTTTATATGAACAAAAATACAAATAATTCTTAAGGAGACTATAGACTATATACGAATTCAGGAAACTTCTCTTGCAAGAGTGATCCTAACGAAAAATACAGGAGGCGCCTTCAGCAGGGACATCAAAGGACCCAAGAGTTCAGGGCTTCGCTGGCCTCGTAGGATTCTTTGAGGCTTGAGGATCAAAGGTGTGGGATTGAATGTTTAGGGAATGATGACTAAACCCCAAACCTACACCCTCACCCCTAAACCCTAAACCCTAACCCAAAACCGTACACCAACCCCTAAATCCTAAACCAACCCCTAACCCCTGAACCATGGGTTTCGGGCAGCTTCGAGGTTTAAGGATGAGTATCGCATTCAAGACTTGAAGTTTCGCGGCTGCAACACTTACACCCCTAAGCCCAAAACCTTAAAAACCTTAAAAACCCGTAAACCCTGAACCTGTAAACCGTACCCAATCCCTAAAAACCCTCCTTTGTAGCGCTCCTGACTATGACTTCCTTAAACAAGTCCTTCGCAAGGCGACCTACCTTTTCAGGGCTCCTTACTAGGGTTTTGTTTTCCAAGTCCATAACATACCAGGGCTCCTTACCGTGGTTTCCTTATACAAGTCCATAACAAGGTAGGGTAAGGTGGTTAGGTAATTCCTCGGAAAGGCAAGTGTCGTTCAGGGAAGGCTGGCTCCACTCCACCAGCATGGACGATTCTGTGGCATCTTGTGCCTCAGGCAGAGGGTTTAGGGGTTTAGGGGTTCAGGGTTTAGGTGGTTTAGGTTTAGGGCAAGGGGCTTTCAGGATTGAGGGCTTCGCGTTGAAGGGCCTGTACTTGATAATATAAGATCAGGGTTTTTAGGCTGCACTTCAGGAATACGGGTTGGCGGTTTGGCAGGGTTTGGCTTGCTGGGCAGAAGCTGTGGTAAAACCCGGACACAGACAGGCACGGTGGTAACAACATGAACGAAGGTAGCAGCGATACTGCGGGATGAAAAAGGACAGGTGAAAACGAGCGATGCTGCTGCTGGTTTTTTCGGAGAGCGCCAACACTGACACAACCTATCAACGCCACCGGCAGTGTAATCATCCTCAGCATTCTTCTCGGCACCGTCTATGAGAAACAACTCACCACCATCAGAACCATGATCTCTTCACAGCTGCCCTCACTAGGTTCGGCAGCATCCAGCTAGAATTTCACCATTGGTACGGATATCGTCCTTGTGTGGATTGCCAACATCATAACAGCACCATCTCCGGATTCTGCTATGTACTGGCAACAACAGTTTGTAGCAGAAGAGTGATCATCACCGTCGTTGTCATCGTCGCCGCCGTCATCATCATGACGATCATTATCGTTGCCATGGTCCTCATCATCATCACCACCACCACCAAGAGCCAGCAACAACAGCAACATAAGGATGTGAACATTCGTAGCGAGCATCAATGCCTTGCTCAAGATCAGTATCAGCTTCGCATATTCGTTGTTGTTGATATTACCCGCACTCGGAACTGGGACGGTAGAGCCGCCGCAATGATCATGGACACACAACACGAAGCGCTTCTATTTATCAGAACCAACATTAGCAGAAGTAAAATCACCGCACTTTGCCGTCATCGTCACCATCATCACCACCGTCCTCATCATAATAGTCAGCATCACCACCACTATCATCATTGCCACCACCGCGCTAATCGTCGTCAACATCTCGTAGTCTCGTCCCCTCCATCATGACGGGATCGGGATCATCATTTAGGTATCGAATAGAGGCGACACCATCGAGAACACCGTCGTCATCATCATCAACAACAATATCACCACCAGCAGCAGCACCAGCATCATCACCAACATTATCACAACTGTCACAACCAACATCACCAACAACAATGTTGCAATGCTCCTCATCGTCGTCATCTTCTTCAAAGCAAGGTCTGACCCAAACGAACACCATCCCTGTCATCATCGCTATCAGAGTTGGCATCGTACAGTCCCAAAAGCTAGATTAGCACCGTCGTCATCATCGTGCACCATCAAGATAAACATTGTCAGAACCAGTTGACCCTCATCCTCAACGACATCATCACCATAATCATCACCAGCAGCATCGACAAGCCAGGCCCAACATCCATCACTAGCACCAACGTCATCACCATGACAATTCGGGATGATCATCATCGCTGCCGTCGTCAGCGCCGTTGCCGTCCGTTTCGGTCGCAGCATAACGACCAACAGAGACCAAGAAGCTGTGACAGTGGCCGGTGCCCCAGCCCCCATCTCGTCTGTCGTGCCCTGTCAAAGCGTACAGGGATTCAGGTGAACGGGTTAAAGTTAAAGGCCTTACCCTAAACCCTACACCCCATGAGGGCCTTAATTCGGTCTTTTCGACACTCGCTTACAGTCTAAGCCTAAACACCAAAGGTTTGGGGGACCATACTTGTTCTCGCAGCTTCCCCCCGTGGTTCCCTTCATGATATGTTGGATCATGCGGCTTCGAGCTAGGATCTGGGTTCATGATTAGTGAGTAGTGGTTTAGGGCTTAGGGTATAGGATTGGACTTTAGGATTTAGCCACTTTACCCCAAACACGGTGCTGATGCAGACCATCGCCTATGCGTCTTGCGGCAAATAGACAGCACGAACATATGTTTGAACCCGACACCTTTTTGCATCCCCGATGAGCACTGCTATATCTTATGGCCAGGGATGTAAGCAGCTTGGTCGAAGGATCTACCAGACACGGTATGGTATAGGTACACTACTTGGGCGTCGGAAGCTACAACCCAAGATCGAAAGCCTTCAACAGTTGGGCGGCCTCATCTTCATCCTAAACCAAACCCCTAAACCTATAGAATCTTTGAAAGTTTGAGGCTTGCCCACTGTCTGAGCTTGCTGCTAAAGACCACCCCGGAGTTGAAGAAAGGAATTGCCGGGCTAAGGCTGTCATTAAGGATACATGTGTCTTGAGGAGGTCCTGTTCGTTTAAGTAAGGGCTTCAAAAACGAAGCTTTAGGGTTTAGGCTGTAGGCGCTTGGAAGGGCTTGATACAGGTCTGACCCAGGTCCCAGAGAAGCCTAAACCCAACACCCTCTAACGTGCTCAGCTGGGTCTTAACTAGGGCTTAAATGGGGGTTGATCAAAATTATGAGCCGCTTTTGGTCCCCTGGACTATAAGGTATATACTATAATACAGACCCCCAAAGGGCCCATAATTTTGATCAACCCCCAAATCGATACACCCACAGAACCATAATACAGTGCCACGTAGATGCTGACTTTCAGTTCTGGGGTTCGTCTTTGAGCTGAGGATGGGAATTTAGGCGAGTAAGTTGGTCTAGATCATGTCCCGCTTTTTCAGCGTCCTCTAGCAAGGCCCTGCCTGCGCCACGGTACTCCACGGCGAGTCCGTGCTGTTCTCAACGCAGCGCTCGCGAATCCTGGCAAAAAGACATTCCTTGGCTTTAGGGCGTACCTTAACCCCGAATAAGCTACCTTTTTAAGGACTTATTTAAGGAAATCATAATAAGGAACCTTAGAATGGTAGGTTATTCAGGGTTAAGGTAGGGTTTAAGGGTGTTTTGCTTTAGGGTATGATCCTTGGGCTTCGGTGGTTCTTGGGTGAGGCTTCGAGATTTGCGGGTCAAGCGGGATTCCGGTTAGGGGGCGAGGCTCTTTGGGGTTCAGAGGCTGAAGATGCATGGTTTTGGGACCTTCCCCAAGTCCGAGAGCCCTGACGAGACCCTCATCCCGAATAGAGCCTTCAACGCCCCAACATAGGTGTCGTTCTAATACTGACAAAATCGATAGGAGCTTTGTGGAGATATTGTAGCATCGTGGTAAAGTGATGTTAGTATTCCTGGTGGTCTCCTGGTGGTTTCTGAGTGGTCTCCTGAATCTCCTGGTTCCTGGCAGTCTCCTGGTGGTGTCCTGGTGGTCGTGATCGTCTTGGTCGTCCTGGTCGCAGTGGCCGCCATGGTCGTCGTGGCACCCCGTCACTGTCTGGGGATCTAGGATGCCATAGGTCTTTAATCACCAAAGAGCATCTCAACCACAGTTCCGTGATTCAGTAGCACTGTGGCGACCAAGGCATGCACACCCAACCCTAAATCAATAGGGAACACCGGGGAACAAAACAAAAATCCCCAAATAGCCCTACATCCCACACTACCGCGGCATCAACAAAAAAACCCTGCACCCTAAACCCGCTGGAGCACCACCAAAGGGATCTACACTAGAGGGATCTATGCGGGCAGCGCTGCCTGAACTCGTAAGACGTCGCTGAAGTAAGGCCGGTGGCAGTGCACCTCGTTCGTGTCTATAACAGCAGGGTTTCAAGTACAGCAACAGCATTGCTTAAGAAATCATTGGTTTAAGAAATTGAGCCCCTCGGACAGCCGTGCGACAACAAAATATATGCAAAAAATTGGGCGAATTATAAGGAATCCAGGGTACCCTGGACTTGGCGTGCCAATTTCTTATTTTGCTCTTTCTCATTTTGTCTTCGCTGGTTTTGTTCGCGCAAAAAAAAGGAAACTCAGGGAGTAGATTTCGTATTCCAAAAGCTCGGCGCAAAGCCCTTACAAAGATTCTACAGCCGTCCAAAGCTGTTATTAAGCCCTTATTAGTCAAGCCCAGAACCCCCCAAAATAAGAAATCGAGCACCTCAATTTCTTAAATTGAAGAAACCGAACCCCTCAATTTCTTATTTTGGTGGGTTTTTCCTTTCTTCTATAAGGCCTTAATAACAGCTTCGGACGGCGCTAGAGGCTTTGTAAGGGCCTAATGAAGGCGTAAATGAGGCTTTGCCATATATAAGCAAAAACCACCAAAATAAGAAGTTGAGGGGCTCGATTTCTTAAATTTAAGCAATTGAGGGGCTCGATTTCTTATTTTCGGGGGTTCTGGTAAGGGCTGAATACAAGCTGGATACAAAAATGGATCGATTTGATGGCTTTCAAGAAGTCTCCAGGATGCCATGCCAAGGGATAAGCGCATGAGCTGGAATGGAAAGGTTGAATTTGCTTTTTCTTTGCTGCCGTTTCTAACTAAGAAATTTGGGGTAAGAAATTCAGGGTACCCTCAAATCCCGAAACGTTTTTGTACTAAAAACAAGGTGCGCTTCAAAATTAAGAAATCGAAGGCCCCCTCGCGAAAAAATAACTGTTTCTTAGCTGTAGGACAGTCCCAGTTGCGCGTAGGGCTTGTAGGGCTTTGGGATGGCACTTGTTGTTGTCCAAGTACGCTGCTTACTTAATGCCATGATCGTTCAGGAACTGTCTGGTGAGTTCAGGAATAAATGGGGCTAAGTACATAATAATTATTAGCTCATGAATACTAATGAA
>BGNK01005260.1:0-15000 GCA_003297005.1 Symbiodinium sp. clade A Y106 | reverse complement strand
CTGCGGCTGGGATTGTGAGTAGCGTGTCGAACGGCAGCAGCTATGCGTAGCACATGGTTTGTATGCGGTTCAGCACAAGGTTGAGATGGATTCAGGAAACAGTAGTTTATCTATAGTGCAAGTAGCAAGGCTTCAAGCAACCAAAATGTCGCGGCAGTCAGCATGCTCGACTTACGAATGACGGTATCTGTGCCCGGTGCTTGGAAGGCTATAGAATCATGCTGCGCTTCCGGAGCTTTTGTATGCTCTCAATGCTCACAAAGATGTAGATCATCACACTTCTGTGCTCTCGTCACTGCACATGCTGTAACCTGCTTGAGGCTTGTAAGGTGCGCAGGATTTAGGTTTTGGAGGCTAGGGACAGGATTTACCCTAAGCCCTAAACCAAAACCCTGAACTTATTGGAGTAATTACCCCAAACCCGAAGTCCAAAGCCCCCAAAACCTTTATCCGGAATATGGAAATTTTTGGATCTTTGGAAGGCCATCCTTGCAGGTTGCGGCGATGCGAATGGAGTAGCTGGTGTTGCAGCTGAGGCCACGGATGTTGCCTGCTTCTGCGAGGCGCTACAGGCTAGTTTAGAGTTTAGGGTTTATAGGCTTAGGATTTAGGATTTAGGGCTTAGGATTTAGGGGAACACTACGTGGAGGCTACGGGGACTTCAAGTTCGTAGGTCGGGAACCGGGGTGAGGCAGAACTTAGTTACCCGAGTTTAGCCTACTTGCCAACTCCCCCGAACCTCCAAGACCCAATAAAGGCGCCTGAAAATTTAGAATAGGGTTTTCGGGACCCTTTTACTATAACTTGCCTAAGGAACTCCCCAAAACAGTATTATAGGTAATCATTTCGGCCCCTCTACTAAGCCAACCCTTAGCCGCTGCCTCCCAGATCGGAATCAGTGGGCCGAATGCAGAGGCGTTAATAAGCAGAATAGGGTCTTGGGTTTCTGCAGTACCTAAAGATCATAGGACTTCCTGAACCCTTTGAAGCAAGTAAGATCGGATCCTTAATAATTCGAATAGGGTTTTGGGGCCCGTTGTTCTATAATTAAAATAAGGAACCCCCCAAGTAGTATAGGTAATTAATTTTTAGGCCCCTATGGTAGGAAAAATAGTGGCCCAACACCTAATAAAGGCTATTATTCTACATACTTTGCGGGTCCAGGTGGAAAGGAAGTTATCCTTGTGTGTTCAGACCTTATCCCAAGAATCAGAAGGTCTGAGGCCTCTGAGAGGATAGACCGGGACTTTACATAGTGCCCATGTGCTATTTGCCGTGAATCTTTGGAGGATGAGTTCCAGGAGGCACTCCGTTGCTTGGAGACCTCCTGTCGAAGTTGCTTGCGGACGACGTTCACCTTCTGGCAAATCTGGTACCAATCTACGATGCCGATCGACGCTGTCCGCGTGCCACCCTTACGTAGGAACACCGGTTTGCGGCCCAGCGGCACTTCGAAGTATCCCAAAAGTTGTCGAAGTACACTTTCCCAAAGTAATTGTGGGTGACCTCGAGAGCAACGTGCCAGCCCGGCGGCTTCTTGTCAACATCGTCGTCGCGGTCAAAGAGGCCGGCACGATCGGCGTTGTCGTAGGCTCGGTTCCCCAAGTTGCCCCTCTCGGCGAGTTTGGCCGGAGTAAGGTTCGAGCATTCCGAATACCAAACGTAATCGTCGTTAGCGCAGGGCTTACTACAGGGTTAAGGGTTTCTAAATGCTCTTGACAAGGGCTTGGAGCATGGAGACTCTTGTTTACAGATGCTTCCCTACTATGATTTCCTCATATATTCCCTACATAAGGTTATTGTCTAAGTCTGCAGGAATGTTCTTTCTACGGCAACAAAGGGTTTGTACAAGTTTACGCGGGTTTCGGCGAGGGTTCAAGGTAGGGTTTAAAGCGTGGAACCCATGGTTCGGTACTCGAACACAGCTATACCTAGGGGCTCCAAAGTAGTTCCTTTTTGTGGTTCATATATAGAATCCTATAAGGCAATCCTAAAAAGGAACTACTTTGCGGGCTATGGGTAGAGTCGTAATCACAATGACTGCAACAAGTATACTGCCAATAGAAACTGGGGGATCAGAACTCCAGTGACTGTACCGAATATACTCACTATATGTCACAGGCTAAACCCTAAATACCATGAACCTTAAACCCTAAACTCTGAACCCCTAAACCCTAAACCTTCAACTCTCCACCCTAAACTCCTAAAGGCTTCACGGCGCAGGTTTTGGGGGAGTAGGACAAACTCGTCGAACACACAAAATCCAAAGCCGGTAGATGTGGCAGGTCTCGCGGGTTTGAGGGTTCCATGCGTCCAGCTACAAGGATACGGGCTCCATGAGGATACCAATGGGGCTTAATTAAGGCCTTCAAGGTTTAGGGGGGATTGAAGTTAGGGTCAAAGGGTACTTGAGCCAGAAGGGCGTGCTAAACCCTCCGTAAACCTGAGGTTCTAAGTTGTCACTACAGGTTATAGCCAAGGCCAAGGAGCATGCTGCCACCGTGCTTGCACATTCCTGGCTCCAAGCAAGACTTCTTCGCAACCCAAAAATATCGGATTTGGGATGTCCGTTTCACAGGTCAAAACTCTGGCAAAATCAGCCACGGCGCTGTTCGCGTCGTCCAGTGGCCAGCCGCAGTTGGAAGCGAGTTGTCCTGGTTCTTGCGCAAGGTTTGGGTCTACCTAGACCCCCCAACTACCCTCTAATATACCCTAAATGCCCACTATTAGGGGCCATAAGGGCTCGATTAAGGGGCACTTGGGGGGTCCTGGTAGGGCAAACCTACGCCTGAATCCCCAAGCTCGTGAACCCAAAGCTCAACCTACAAGTCTATAGAGGCCTTGATACTTTTAATAGGGTTTTTGTCTATGTAGCTAGGGTTTTTGAAAGGTTTTGGATGTTTTAGTACAAACAACTTCATTCAACCCTGAATCCCTAATCCCTAAACCTCGTTTCTCTGTTCATCCAGGCGTCCCGCAGCTGCACCAGCCAGGAATCGAATGTACAGTCGGGGCCCAGCTCCTTTCAGTTTCGGGCTTCGATTTCCAGGGCTTAGGGTTCAAGATTGAGGTTTAGGGTGCGAGGGAGCCTGTATAGAAAATTGAAGTATTAAGCTCATAGCTTCTATGGGTCTTGGGAATCATCGAATGTCGAAGCTACCTTCATCTCAACCCCAGTTTCGCGTCTTGGGCCTGCGTATCGTATACAGCTAAGGAGTATTCCACCAGGCACTGTGTGGGGTTTACATTTTAGGAATGTTTAGGATTTGGATTCTGGGGTTTACAGCAAACCCCATAAAGTTGGAAACCGGATTAAGGCCAAATAGTGCTGGGTTTCCCTATCCATTCCTCTTAAGGATTGAAGCTATTGGGTTTCCAACTTTTGGGCTTCTACTGTAGAGTATTGGTAGGTGGCAGATGCCTTACTTGCAACCCTGCACGGCAAAGATTTACGATATAGGGCTTCGGGTTGAAGCTTCACGGCTATGCATAAAGTACATGTACATACAGATTGTATGGCTTAATCTTGACCCTGGTAGCAAATGAGGTATCTATGAAACTCTGAACCCTGGCAGCTTAGTCCTTGAGAGTCTGATGCCCCAGGCTCAGGAACTCTGATACCCTAACCCTGAAACCCCGAACCTCACCTTGATAAGGACTTGCAGAAGGCATAAGGAACTCCGAATGACCCCAAAACCCCAAAGCCTTCACCTAGCCGTGTTTGTTGATCTTAGTGCTAATGACCTTCTGGCTTTGGGGGTCCGGGTTTCGGGCTTCTCGGGCGTAGATAGAGGTTTACCGTAGGGTTTAGGGCTTAGCCTAAACGAGACCCAACGTTCTACAGTAAAGGCATCTGAAGCTTTGGCGATTTTAAGTCAAAATCTTCCGAAGTCAGGGACAAAAGCCCCTGCATGGATTCCTACATCCCCAAGAGTAGGTAAAATACTAGCCCAACAGCTATGACAGGCTGTTATTCTACATACTTTGCGGTTCCAGGCTCAGGGCTCGGGGTGGTGAATGATTTCATTGCCGGATTCACATAACTCACAACCCCTGAACCCATAGTTGAAAACCAGGCCCAAGCCCTATATACGGTTTAAGGTGTGCTGTTAAGGGTTTAGGGTTTGTTTAGGGTTTAATTAGGGTTTAGGGATGCTAAATTTGCAAATTAACCTAAAACAGCACTCTGTGTCCTGTGGCTGCCAGCTGTACAGCACTTCAGTCTCGTAGTGGGCCGACAGGAGCAAATTTTCCTTGTTGCAATACGCGCAGCGTTTTTCGGCCTGCTACTGTCAGCTAATTACTGTTCTAACTTACGGCTGTGACAAGATTTGATGAATCGCACTTCTGCCGCCCATGGCTTTGTATAACACGGTGTACTACGCAAGATTACGCTACGCAGATTCGTCTGCCAATATAGCCCCAAGGGTCCCAGTGCCCAAATAGAAGGGTCTTTAAGGGTACCATACGGGTTCGATTAAGGGTACCATAAGGGTTTAGGATTTAGGGTAAAAAGGGTCCCAGTGCCCAAATAGCAGGGTTTCCAGGTCCAAAACCATTGAGAGTAGGACCTGAAACCCTACTATTTGGGTACTTGGACCCTCGGGGTAGGTGTTGAACGAATGTCCAGGTGGCGTTTCTGGTGCTGAGATCGAGGCTATGGATCTTTTCTGGTTGAATGCTATGGCTTGGGTACTGCCCCCCATACAGTAACAGTCTATAATAGGGCTACTACTAAGTTCCTAATATATCTATATTATGAGTATTATCCAACTGTTACTGAGTGGGGGCAGTACCCAAGCTAAGGCGCACGCTGCGTTTTCAGTCGCTGCTGCAAGTTTGTGATGGCCAGGTCCCGCCACTGCACTCGGACGTGATTTGAAGAGCATGCTATCCTAAACCCTAAACCCAAAGCCCGGTTTAGGGTTTAGGGTTTAGGGAAAGCCTAATTCTAGGCCGTCTTATGGATGAGCCTCTGGGGCTTGAAGGCGAGCATCCTGGAAATCCCTGACATCGAAATCCCAAATCTCGAAACCGAGACCGGACATCCTAAGCCCGGAATGCTAAATTGACAGGGGTTTAGGGTTTAGTGTTTAGGGGGTTGAGGGATTTAAGGTTGAGCGAATAAGGTTTGTGGATTAAGGTTCAAGTTTAGAGATTAAGGATCGGTTTAGGGATTAGGGATTAGGGTACAGGGATTATGTTTCGGATTTAGGGATCAGGCTTTAGGGCAACTTTAGGGTTTAGGGGGTATTTCGTAAGCCAAAGGGCCGGTGCACTTGGAGGCGACAGTCCCGTGACAATCGGCGCGGACTCCGTCCACTCGGTGTAGAACGTCTGGGAATGGACATGTAGATGTGTTCCTCTCTTTGTGTTTCAGCATGCGTATATACATATACACAAAGGTATGTACATGAGCACACACAACTAATTGAATTGTACAGACATCTATATTGACATACATACATACATGCATACATACATACATACATATGTATGGTCTGTCTGGATGTATGTATGTATATACGTACGTATGTATGTATGTATGTATGCATGTATGCATGTATGTAACTATATGTACGTATGTTTGATAAATTGTTAAATAGCCATACCAATGGGACGATGCCAGGGACGGCTCCCTTGCCGCAGACTCCGGCACCACTTTGTACCCCAGGGTCCAAAGAGTTCCCTCATGTTTTGGGTTTAGGGTTTAGGGATTGGGGTTTCGGGTTTAGGGGTTTAGGGTTTAGTTTAGGGTTTAGGGTTTAGGGTTTCGGGTTTAGGGTTTGGGGGTTAAGGGGTCAGGATAACCCAACTGGGGTAATGCGGCCCTTGGCTTGAAAGGTCAAATCAGCGGCCGGCTGCCCTGCAATCCGATGCTTCACCACTCCTCCCCCTTAAAGGCACCAAAGCGAACTATGTGTGTACGTCTTGATGAATGCGTGAATGTATCCATGAATGCAGGCACGCATGCATGATTGTCAGCGCACACCTGCATGTACGTGCGCGCATTCTTGTGCATGTACACATATAGGCATGTAAATGTTACCATTCTGGACGCATGAGCCTCAACCCTGACACCGAAACCCACTTAAATTAATCAACGGAGACAAGATGCTTTCCGAAACATCTGACATACCGTCAAATCTTGATAACGGGTCCTTACTTCATAGATTATGGATGTGTTGGGGCCTGGCTGCAAAAGCCGGCCCGGCTGTGAATCAGAAAACGGATGAACACACCAGACTGTCAGGGATCTATCATTGAGGGCCAAAGGAGAAGTCGCCTCTGTGCTGACATGCCAGGAGCTCACGGCCCAGATCAAACACAGGAGCCTTACTAAGTAAAATGGGGCTTCGGGGTACGTTATATCCGAATAATGATCTAGTATCAGGGTATTTTCCTCATTTCAGAGCTCTATATATGCCACATCGAAAAAACCCACCAAACTCCCAAACCCTAAACTCTAAACTCTAAACCCCAAACCCAAAACCTTTTAAACCCTGCAAACTCTGAACCTAAAACCCAAACCCTAAATGGCAGCCGCAGTTTCCTGAAGGTGAAGGCCTCTTTTCTTAATCCAGCTCCCCGGGAGGATCCAGAAAGTAGAACCCTTGGTTTGGGTCCCTGTACTATGAAGGGTACTTTCCAGGAACCCCTAGGGTTTTTCGCTGCTTCCGGCATCCTCTCAAGGGGATGCAGGTTTAGGTTTAGGGTTTAGGGCTTAGGGGCTTAGGGATAGGAGCACACTCCTAAATCCCGAACTCCCCTGACGAAGGGTAGATGCAGATGTCATAAGGCCATGATAAACACGACCAGGGTTCAGGGTTTAGGGTGCTGTTTTTGTTTTGAACGCCTTTTTCTGCCCGAAGTACAGAGAGCCCTAGGGTGCTGGCTTAAAGTTAAGGGATTGGTGCCCCGGTGATTACCAACACACAAACTTCCTTTCCATGCCCATATGGAACCACGTCAAGTGTCAAAACAACCCTGCATACTTCTTCGATGCGTGTTTGGGGTATAAGGTTATCCATTTAAAGCGCTAATGTACTTGTTTTCATTTTCTAGGACCCTTCAGAAACAGCGCTTTTGGGGGGGGGCTCCCTAAGTAAAGCCTGAGCACCCCAAAGCCGAAAGGACCGAGATGCCTGGTTTTCGGGAAGGGCTCCAAGAAGAAGACCTTTCAATTAGGGTTTGGGTTTACCTATAGTCTCCATTGTAGTTCCCTTTTTTGGTTTAACCATAGTTTTATTGAGGATCCTATATGGTACCCCACAAAAGGAACTACAATGGAGACTATAGGTAGGGTGAAACTACCTTTTCAGGATTCAGTACTTTGGTTCCCTTAATTAGACAGTACCTAAAACAGTCAGATGAGCCCCAAAACCTGGGCGCTTTGGCTTTTGTGATCTGCTGTGACTGATGTTTAAGGCCGTGGCCCAATGCACTTGAAGGCTTGACACGTGTTAGGCCTGTGGTGCCTACATCCGTGAAGGACCAAGTCCTGCGCTGTAGTACTACCAGATAGCTTAGCCCTAAAAACCGTACTAGCATAGTACAGTCGTCTGCATGCATGCATGGACAAATTCATGACTCCTTTGGTTTCCAAGCAAAAAACCGGATTGCTGCCGTCAAGGCCTAAACGGCCTAGATCACTGCCTACGTAACAGAACAAAGCTGAACACTTCAGCATAACATCAAAGCAACAAACGACACAAAACATAACAATCCAAAGCTTAAACGCAAGCAACCACGTACCAATGACGAAGAACAAGAAACCGACAACAACACCCAGACACAGCAACAAAGCGTTCACAAAAGCAAGCAACAAAGACAACAACACAAAGACAAACAAATACAGCTCTCCTGCCAGGACACAGCGCGTGCGGACGCGGAAGATGAGGCTCGATTGCGACTGCAAACCTGCCACCTCGCGGCTTTGCAGTCGGTTTTCCGGGTTCCTTTGAGGGTTCAAGGTTCCTTTGGCCAGGGTGTTTTTTTTGTTGTGGCCCCTTTTTGCTCGTGCCCCGCGTCATTGGTTTCTAGAAAATTTTTTGCTGTCGGCCCCGGGTTTGCAAAGTGTTTTTTTTGTTGCGCTCCGTTGGGCGCCGCGACCTTTCGGCGGGGCCAGAGCAAAAAAAAAACACCACCAGGGTGTTTTTTNCGGGTCTTTTTAGACAATAACAAAAAATGTCTGGGGTACTACGTCGGGTCTAAAAAGACCCGGCGGGGCCACAGCAAAAACAAAAACACCACTTCCGGTTCCTTTAAGGCTTCTTGGCTCCTTTAGACCCTAAGCCACAAACCCTTAACCCTAAGTCATAAGCCCTACGGTATCCCTTGAAGTATCCTTAAAGGAACACTGAAGGGCTCCTTGAGGGGTTCCTTTCAAGGGATCCTTTAAGAGATCCTCCAGACCCAAGAGTAACCTATAAAAAGGGTGCCCTTTTGGCTTTGAAGGGGCTTAAGGGAACCTGAACCCTAAAAACGGGAATAAGGGCCTACTCTAGGTCCTAGTTATAGGAACACTGAAGGGCTCCTTGAGGGGTTCCTTTAAGGGATCCTTTAAGGGTTCCTCTTTACAGGGCTCCCTTAAAGGATCCGCCTCACACCGAGAGCCGCAGGAGTCGGTGAGGTCGCTACAACCCACCACCGCCTGCTCGAAAAGATCGGGCTTCTGTAGGGTTTGATAGGTTTTTTGGGGGGGTTTAGGGTTTAGGGTTTCGTAGGGTTTAGGGATTAGGGCTTATGAGTTTTTGATTGCTGGGATTGGGATTTTCGGGCTTTCATGAGGTTTCATAGGGTTTACGGAGATTTTGTTTGTCTTCTTGGTTGTTTGGGTTTTTTCGTGGGATTTCATCGGGTTACAGAGTTTAAGGTGTTGGGGTGTTAGGGCTATCAGGCTTTACAATGTTTAGGGCTTTATGGGGTTTCGGGCTTTATGGGGTTTCGGGTTTAGTTTTAGGGCTATCAGGCTTTACAATGGGGGCGGGTAGGGTTTAGGGCTTTATGGGGTTTCGGGCTTAGGGTGTTGTACGGTTTAGGGTTACCCGGCTTTACAAGGTTTCCTATAGCTTATGGTACGGTCTTTCTGTAGGTGTAGGGTTTCGTGCAAGTATACGGGTTTCGACAAGGTGTTTACAAGGATCATATAATAAAGATGTAGGTTTTAGGGAGGGTTTGGACGGGGTTTATAAGCTTCTGTGTTGCAGCCCCCAGTTTGGGGCCTGTGGAGGGTTTCAAGCTGGCCTCTCACGGTTTAGAAAGGCGCTCACTCTAGGATGTGGGCGTTTCTGCGATTCCGTTCACGGGGCTTCGGTGTGTATAGGCTCGGCACTTCACGGTGCAGGTCGGTTTATTCGGGCCAATTTAGCGTCTCGTGTTCGCAATTGCAGCTTTAGGAATTGGAATATCGGGATTTCGGGTTCTGGTGTTTGGGTTTATTTGCCTTCACCCAACTAGTGATAAGCACTGTCCAAACCTCGGAAAGAGAAGCTGGCGTGTTGACATCAGGGTTTAGTATGGTTGTGCTAGTTGGGACTCGGGGCACGTATTTCAGGTCTCCAAACCTGCGCAGTGACTCTTGTCGCTGAAGTTGTTACCTTCGTGTGAGAATGACCAGCGACGTTCCGACTTCCGCATGTGTATGGTGCGACTACCGCTGTTACTGTAGTTGATTGCGATCGCGAGAAGAGAAAGTGCGACTGTGACTGGCGTTATCAGCCACAAATGACTTGGTCATAATACCGGGGTAGATTTGTCCTAACACCTGCGTTTGAAACTCGATTCGCATCTATATATATATATAACTCGAAATATACACCTTTACGGCCCAGTACGTTTTATGTAGACCGCAAACGAACCGTTCTGAACCGAACCCTCCAATCTAATGCTCTTTGGGTTCAAGGCTCCATGTACCCATATAGTATATACTTAGGCCTTAAAGGGGTTCCTATATGGGTACTTTAGGGTATAAGTATATACTATATGGGTAGGTGGAGCCTTTTAGGGCTTAGGGTGAAGACCCTACGTACGCTGAGCTGAGCTGAACCACGCCTGCCAGGACAGGTTCGAGAAGTTCGATGCATTGGAGATATCTGCCACCTGCACCTGATTTCTGCACGCTTCAGGGTTTAGGGTTTAGGGTTTACGGGGCACATGATTTAAGGACGATTCCTCAAGGAGTATTGGGCTCTCCGGAGTGCCAGATGCAAACGATTCAGGGTTTCGGACTTTTAGGGGCGATGACTTGCTTGTCAATGTCTTAGTCTTGGTCGCATCTATCTCTCTAGCATTCTCTTAGGGTTTAGGGTTTAGGGGTTTAGGGTTTAGGGTTCTATCATTCTCTGTCTATTTGTCTGTTTTGTAAATCAACGGATGCTGCCGGAGTGGAGCAGCATGATCTTTGGGAGTTTCCAAAAGTTTTGTATGCAACGTCGACCTCACCTAGGGCCCCATAATAATTAGAACCCAGACCCCCGGGAGGACCCAAAAAGTAGATCCCTTAATGGGGGTTCCTATAAAGTGCCCTTAGTAGTTTAGGGCCCCAAGTTAGGGGATCTACTTTCTAGGTCCTCCTGGGGGTCTGGGAATAGAACTGGAGGTTGTATTATAACCTACAACTACAAAGGATCCAGAACGGGATACTGTTACTCATTAGTCAGACTTCTCTAGTAGTGACAAAACCTGCCCTAGAAACTGCAACCAGGCTGTGGGCGCGAGCTATTAAGTTCGAATGCTCTAGGGTTTAGGCGCCGAGTTTGGCTCCTGCATCAAGCCTGACCTAAGCTCTAAAACCCTAAACCCTAAACCCCCAAAGCCCTAAACCCTAAACCCAAAACCCCAAGCATGCACCCCAAGGCCTCATAGTCCGCGAACATGCAGTTGTGCAGCTCCGGGACACTCCACTCGACCTGCCCAAATGGCTTTGTTTTAGGTGTTTCGGGTTTAGAGATTTAAGGGTTTCGGGGTTCCGGGTTTAGGGTTTGGGGCTTAGGGATTTAAGGGTTTTGGTGTCTGGGGGATAGAGAGTTTAGGAGCTTAGGCCCCTACCGGGCGAATGCCCCATGCACTAGACGATCACGTAATCTAACTCCCGAAGACTTGAAGATTCTGCGTAAGCCCAGTGACCTAAGATGTGAGGTGAAATATTATGCTGAAAGGTCTTAGGGGGCAAGAACATCTGTGTTGTGGAGTCGCGTGTTTGCCGCTGCGGGGGGTCCAGGAAGGAAGCCTAAACCTCCAACAAATTAAATCCAACTCGCAATTACTATATCGTAACTCAACTTAGCCCTTTGTAAACCCTGCAATAGCGCCAATTCCCTTGCAAGACCTTGTAATAACTTGACTGGTTCAAGCCCGAAAAACGCTAAACCCCATAGTTCCGCCCAGGAGTACCTTTATCACGGCCAGCGTAGCAAGCCTTGCAGTAACCCTTGAAAGGGACCTTTTCAAAGAAACCTCTTTAAAGAAACCTTTCTATTACAGCAACCTGTAAAAGGAACCTGTAAAAGAGCCCTGGAAGGGAGCCCTTTTACAGGAACTCCTTTAAAAGAACCGTTAGAGAGAGCACGAAGCCCCCCCGAATCGTTGCCTCGGCGGCCTCGTGCGTTGCCTGAGCCACGGCCACAGCAGCCGGCGCTTCGGCGTGCCGAAGGCAGCCTCGGATCGCTGCTTTCAGATTCTTTTGGGCTTAGGGTTTAGGGTCCTACTTGGAGGGTCGGGGAATAACCCAAAGGCTCCATGTAGCCATATAGTATATACTTATACCCTAAAGTACCCATATAGGAACCCCTTTAAGGCCTAAGTATATACTTTATGGGTACATGGAGCCTTAGGGCAAGGCCTAATATAGTATCCTAAATAGTAGGATCCTTATTACAAGGACCCCAAATAAGGTACCCCTAATTTTCGGAAACTCTAAACCCTAAACCCTTTATAGAACCCTTATAGATCCCTTTAAGGAACCCTTAAAGGACCCCAAATAAGGTACCCCTCATTTTAGGAAACTCCCATATTAGGGTTTGGGACGGAGAGGCCCTTGGGGCTTTAGGGGTGAGACCTTCAAGTTCTGGCCGGTTTAGGGTTTAGGGTTTAGGGAGTTTAGGGTTTAGGGTTTAGGGGTTTAGGGGTTTAGGGTTTAGGGTTTAGGGTTGGCCATTGGAGTCGGGGTTGCAGGTGTCTTACCTTTGGTTAGTAGGGAATGGAGGAATGGGGTACAATTATAACTACTATTACTACCATTCTTCCATTCCCTACTAACCAAAGGTAGGGTGTTGGGGCTTTGGGGCCTCAGGTTTTGCAAGATGCAAACGAAACTAACTACGAGAGCAAACACATGAAATGATGCTGACGGCATGTATGCGGCTTGGGGGGGCAGACAAGCTGCCTCTAACTCATGTGGATACGCCTTTCACTGGCTGCCGCCGTTCTAGTATCTATCGAGATCATGGCAGGCACAATCCCACATTCGGTAGAAGCCACACGAGCATATGCTCATTTCGAAAGTCATGTATATACAGACAACACAGTAGCAAAGCTACAGCTGAAGCAATTTATGAATACAAGAAGGGAGGTTTTGATTGAAACAACTGTCCTGTGTATTCATCAGATACTGTACATAAACAGCTCCATAGGCAATTGCTGAGCTTCGGAAACAGCTAAACATGCACACCCATCAGGGTACAGATGAGAGTTTTCAGATGTGTTCAGGTTGGCCGCTCCCAGCAGATGATGACCTCACTTACACTGATATAATAAATCACTTGCATCAACGTGCAATATTACATGGATACCTAAGCTGCCTGAAAGCCTAGCGTATTCGTGATCAGCAAATATGTTTAAAGTTTAAATGCTGCGATTTTCCGGGACTTAGGCGTGCTGTAGGAATACTGCTCTGCAAAACTCCAGACAGAGCACGTTAGGAACAATCCCTGAACTCTGCACCCTGTACCCCTTGCATCCTAATATCCTAAACTAGGGGCCCAAACAGGCACAGAAGCCCTTATAATGAAGCTCAACTAGGTAGGGATATCCCTGTCAAATGCTTATGCCTATGTCAATGGCCTTTTGGAGTGCCGAATAAACAGCTTCCCGATACGGACAAGACGCAGTCGCTGCTGAAGCACACGGGGCCGCCGCAGTACCTCACTGGCATAAACCCTACGGTTGAGGGTTTGGGGTTTAGGAAACCCTAAACCCAAACTTGTTTTGGCCATGATAAGCCATGATAAGCCCGAAATCAGAGAGAAGCCTCAGGTCGAGAAGTTTGGGGGTCTAAATTTAGAGTAAGTAATATAGGGGCCTTAATAATTAGATAGGGTTTTGGGGCCCATTATACTATAACTATAATAAGGAACCCCTAAAGTAGTATAGGTAATTATTTAGGCCCCTATGTAGTTTCCAATACCGTCGTCAAGACACGCGATTTCGGACAGGACATGGGGCCTGAAATTGTTCCGTTTGCGCGGCATGCATCTGCTGCTTCTACCCTGCAACTCTAAACCTTTAAACCCTCCATTGAGAACTGATGTCTTCTACGCAAAGGACTTCTCTCCTATGATGAGGTCGTCGACTCTCACAGGGCTTCGCATGCCGTTGTTCTGCCCCTGTAGTCTGTTTCGAGAGCAGTCTTCACTTGTCTGGTACCGTTTGTCGTGGCATCCGCTTCTCCTACTGCTGTGCTTTATTTATATGAACAGAAAGGACACTGTGGTGGCCTGTGTCTTCGTGTTTGTTCTATGTTTCCCTTGTTGATCGATCGAATCAGGCACAAAGTACGCTCTTTAAGAAACCCTAAACCCAGAACGCGATAAATCCTAAGCCCCAAACCTTTCGGTAAATGCCGTAGGAAGCCATCTGTCTCGTTCATCACGGCCATAAGCCCGGCATAAACTTCCGCTGAAGCACCAAACCCTCTTCGTCTCGAATCCATTGACCGTTTGGGGTTTTGGGTTCATAGGGTTTCGGGTTAGGCCTAACGGACGAACGACTGCAGAAAATTTACAACTCACGACCGCCTGCTTTCATTAGACCCCCCAAACAGCTATACATCCCTTCTTGAAGCTAATCAGGCGTCTCTAAGAACCAACTCCCAAAGCACTAAAGTTTAGAAAGTCCTATGGAAACTCTGGACCCCAAACGATGTCTATGCTCTCTATGAAGCACTCAACCGAAAACTCAAAACCTCGAATCCCTAAACCCTAAACTCTAAACCCTAAACCCGAAGCCCCTCGAAACCCTAAACCCTAAACCCGAAGCCCCTCGAAACCCCAGCTCCCGGATTCCTTTCAAGCTAAAGCAACCCCAAGCCCGAAACACTCGAACGAAACGAAGCCTGCAGCCAAAAGCCCCAAACTCTAGGAAGCCCGAAGCCCTCAACTTTTAGGCTCCGACACAACCCTGAATCCTAAACCCCAACAAACACTTAAGAACAGCCCCTCATGCTCTTTACATCCTAAACAAAAATGTCCAAAGCTCTCCATATAGCAACCCTTGAACCAACCCTTACAGACAGCCCTAAAATCTAAGCTGCGGAACTCCCAAAACTAGACCCAAGAGTAACCTAGAAATAAAAAGGATGCCCTTTTTGGTTTAAAGGGGCTTATGAGGGAACCTGAACCCTTAAAAAGGGAATATGGGCCTACACTAGGTCCTAGAAAAGCCATGCGACTCTGGTGGGACAGCTTGGGCGACGTAGCCCTGGGCGCAACCCGGCCCGACATCAGAGCTGTTGACCTCCGATCTCGGGGGGGGGTTGGGGCGTTAAGGGGTTTAAGGTTTGGGGGTTTAGGGGTTTTTTTTTTAGGGAGGCCCTGCGCGCTCTGTGCGTGCGCGCTTTGGCGCCAACTCGAAAGACGATTTCCGCAACTTTCTCTGTACTAAAACGTACTTCCAGTGTGGTCCTGTTAGGGGGGTTGCGGTGTGATTCCAGCATTCCGGGAAGTTCAGCTTGGTTTGAACCTCTATCCAATAAGGAAATTGCATACCTCTTCTCCTGCCTTG
>BGNK01005259.1:0-41188 GCA_003297005.1 Symbiodinium sp. clade A Y106 | reverse complement strand
TCGTTGTCAAGGTTCCTGTAAGGTTTGTAGAAGAGTTCTTTGAAGAGTTCTTCATATTCACGCTGGGCAGGAGGCGGTTGTCAAATAGAGCGTAAAGGTTCAACCCACATATATATATATATACTAATTAACATATAATATAGTACATGTGTGTGATTATGATTCAGAACTCAGGATGTATTCAAACTCAACTACCAAGGGAACTGCAGATGCTCCCCGGCGAGCACCTCCAAAGAGCGTCTGCTAAACATTTGGAGACACATGCTTTCGTAGGCTAAACCCTCGCGTTTAGGGTGAATGGGGCTTTAGGATTAGGGAGGCTTAGTGGCTTGGTGGTTTAGGAAGAGAACGAAGATATATATCCGAAAGGCCGGAAACCGTATATGGGTAGTTCTTCAAATTAGGGTCCCCTTCATGATCTTTATCCCGTACCTAAGGACCACTTTAGAGAAGTACCCATATATCCTGCCTTTAACCTACATCCGAAAGCCTTGTAGACCCTGCGGCCCTAGCAGAAGCCCTAAACACTCGAATCCAAACCACTAGTAACAGCCGTAGATCATATGAACCTTGCAAATGCAACCCTGGAAGAAACTGTTGCTGCAACCTCAAGGGAATCCTTATATAGTACCCTCGAAGGAACCCTTGTATAGTACCCTCATAGGAGCCCTTTTCGAACGCTTCTAGGAACCCCTACAGGTGCCGCTTTTGGGTTCCTTCATTGGTTCCTATACGGGTTCCTTTGCGGCTTCCCGCAGGGGTTTCCTTGAAGGGTTACTACTAAAAGGGCCCCAAAAGGCACCCTAGTATAGAACCCTATAGTACCCTAAGGGTACCCTTCAGGGATCCCAGAAGGGAACGGTAAAGCACAGGTCACCCGGCCGATCGAAATAGCACAGCATCGCACGCTCCAACGTCTGCGTGACGAAGAGGAGATCCTTCCCACTCTCGGTTTGTAAAAAGACTCATATACTATACGGGCTCTACAGGGTTTTAAAGGGATCTCTTGCATTTTTGGGGGGTTACTGGGTTAGAGGTTTCGGTGTTGTAGGGTGTTAGGGTTGAGGGGCTTAGGGCTTAGGGTCTCGAGATTGGGTTTCGCCTAAGAGTCTGGATGACAAGACTGTTGGTTTGATAGGATCTTCTTGCGGCTACGAGGCAAATCGCCTGATTGCTGATGTTTCTTGCTAGCAGTCTTTATCAGTGTTATTTGGTTTGTGTGTGTGTATCTAATTATCTATCTACCTATCTATACATCTATAATTACATCTATATAGCTGGCTAGCTAGCTAGCTAGCTAGCAGGCTAACTAGCTGGCTTAGCTAGCTAGCCTGTCTGTCTCTATCTCTATCCAACCATACTACTGAGGGCTTATATTTCGTCTCCTTTTCTTCCTGTGGGAGCTTTCTACGGCTCTACGACCGAGATGTTCGTGTCACAAGTTTGAGAAGGCTTCTTCGTAATTCGTGTTGTTTGCGCTGCAGACTAACTAAACCAAAAAAGCTGGGACCTCAGGGCTTACCAGGGCCACCCATATCACTTCCGAACAGAGGCTTTAGTTTGTACCAACATGTACGGATGACAGATCCACAGAACTGCCAGGGTATGAGGTTTCGCCGTGGAGGCTCAAACCAAACGCTACACCCTAAATCCCAAACCCTAAACGGCCCTAAACCCTAAACCCTAAACGGCCCTAAACCCTAAACCCTAAACGGCCCTAGACCCTAAACCCTAACCCTACACCCCACCTAAGCCTCAGGCCTTTCATTTTCGGGCTCCAGGGGCCCTTAGGGCCCTAGGGTACGGCGCCCTGAATGGGCCTAAAGCACCCAACCCAAATGCCCTGCGCCCCAAGCCTCACCCCTCAACTTAGACCCAAATGCGCTGCATCGCTCAAAGACAAATCCCTAAACCCTAAACCCCCAAACCAAGCCTAACCCCTAAACCATCAACCCTCGCAGCTTCCGGCCCCGGTCCTCTTCGCGCAGCTCTGCCGCTGCTTCCGTGGACCCCTTCAAAGAGAGGATAAGCTTCGGGCCGCTAGTAGCTATCAGAGTCTAGCTGCTTCTTGTTCGGGCCTTTCAGAGTTTAGGGGCTCCGGGATTTCGCTTATCGGGGCTCAATATGTGTTGTCTGAAGGCCGTTTAGGGCTTAAGGGTTTAAGTCCTAGGGCCGGTGAGCAACGGACTCGAGGACAATGGTTTCCGTCTCTGGGTTTAGGGAAACCCAAAGGGTCCTATGTACTGTTATGGGGGATACTTCCCTAAGTCATAATGGTAATTCCTACTATGGAAACCCTACATTCTACTATATCGGTACATAGGACCCTTTGGGAAAGGCTGAAGCTATAGCGCAGGCCTGAACCCTGCACCCAAAACCACGGCTCCCCAAAGCCCCCTAACCTGTACCTCCAGTAACCACCGCACTTTCGAATGAAGGAGACGACCCTGAGTATGCGTCCGTGGCCCTTGTTTGGGATAATACGGTTGATGATATAAATCCTGCATTACCTTAATGACCCTAGACTTTGGAAATTATGGTACATTTTATTATGGGTGTTTCGGGGTATTACAAACATACTACGGGCGACCTACCCTGAACTAAAACCCCACGGAACCCTTGACCTATTACAAGCGGGTAAGGCTAAGCGTTATGGGTAAACCCTCCACCCTAAACCCTCCACCCTACCAGGTATAAAGCTTCGAACCCTGCCCTCCGCCCCAGCTCCGCGCCTCCCGGGCAGCTTTGCCGCCAACAGGCCTTCTAGGGTTCAGAGGCTCGGGAATCACGGCAGGACATCGTAGCAGTAGTAGCAGTAGTAGTAGTCGTCGTCGTAGGTACGTAATAGTGGTAGTAATCTGGCAGTAGTAGTAGTAGTAGTCGTCGTCGTAGAAGTGGTGGTGGTAGTAGTAGTACTAGTAGCAGCAGTGGGAGTAGGAGTATAGGGTTTAGGGTAAGGGTTTTGTAGAGTTGGGGGGTTAGGCCTCGGTCGTTTCTTGTGCTATAAGAACTGCGCGTTTAAGTTGCGTGCTTCAAGATCTTAGAGAGTTCAGGGGTTTTGGTTACCGGTGTTCGTCCTGCGGGGTCACATTTGGAGTACAGGGCTTCGGGTCCATGTTCCAAGCTTTAGGTGTAGGGCGGAATCTCAAACGGAAGCAACCACCCAGAAAACCACCAACCTAAGTAGAAACTGAAACCTTACTCTTTGCAACCACAAAACATGCATGATAAGCCCTCTACCCTCTGTTTAAGGTTGTGGTGGCAGCTTGAAGCATGGCGGTTGTGGGCTCAGCGTGGCAGGTTGTGAGGCCTGGGATGCGAGTGTGTTTCAAGACAATGGAAACTTTCAGGCTCCATATCTTAACCTCTTTAAAATACCCTAAACCCTAAACCCTATTGGAAATGTGGAGCTTGCTTCCGAGGCTGTCCTGGTCACTACTGAGCGAGCCCATATCGAATGGAGATTCAGTACTACCAGTATAATCCTATTCGCGTAGCCTCCAAAACCCATGAAACTCCTCATAAAGCCCTTGTACCAACCGGTAAAAATCCTATTAGCCCCCAGCAAAGTCCTAAACCCTTATTCTATAAACCCTTATGCTAACTCCCCATATTCTAATCCTATGAGCCCTCGTCGCATGAAAACTCCCCGTGTGCTAACCCTATAAACCTTGATCTAAGCCCATCAAACCATGATCTAAGCCCATCTCTCATACAGGGGCCTTAAAATAATTAGAATAGGGTTTCCTTCAATACTACTAACATTAATATTCAGGAACCCCAACAATAGTTTATATAGGTACCCATAGGCTCCATAGTAGTTCCTTTTTGAGATTACCTTTTAGGAATCTATGAACCCCAAAAAGGAACTACTATGGAGCCTATGGGTAATTATCTAGGCCTTTAAGTAACCAGGGAGAAAAAAGTATAAACTTTTATTTCATAATGGTTCCTTTAAGGGAAAAAAGTATTTAAGTATGGTACTCCAAAGCTCAGTATAGTACGTCTAAACGCGAGCCTTGAAGGCTCTCCGTTACGCTTCGCAAAGATCATGAACTCCTGGATGGACACGTCTCCTGCCATACTGTTGATGGTGACCTTAAGGACGCTAAACTATGGGAATTATGGTATATTCCTTATAATGGGTAATGCAGGATTTTGTCCATCAGCCGTACCACGGGGTAGGGTCTTTCTTTTGAACAAAGCAGGCGAGCGCGTCGGTGCAGTCTGCAATTGTAGGCTATATTCGGGGTGTAGCTGAAGGTATTGTTTTAACCCGAGCAATTCTCTTCTGTGGTCCGGGGCGGCGTGATCTATGTGGGCCTGAAATACTGGCAGAATCCATTCGCATAATTGTTGAAGCCAGTACCTTTGGGAGCGTCCTCTTCTAGCAGACTTCGTGAACCTGATTCTGTCCTTGTAGCCGGGGGAAAAAACGACGTGGTGAATGGGGTTAGCGGGCGGTGTAGCCAGGATTTTGCAAAGTTGATGAATCTGTTGTTCCAGCAAGATTTTATCGGTTGCCCGGGTTGATGGTGGCGTTGATGTGAGGTAGGGAGGAGTGATGCGAGTCCCAAAGGGTCCTATGTACCGATATAGTAGAATGAAGGGTTTCCATATTAGGAATTACTATTATGACTTAGGGAAGTATCCCCCATAACAGTACATAGGACCCTTTGGGAGTTGAGAGGTAGATCTGCACTGCGGGAGCAGATGAGCCGAGCCGCACCCATGGCCTCCATGCAAGAGGTGGTGCGATGGGCACGATTGGCAAGATGCCCAGGGTGTAGGGGACCCAGAGAAAATCCCTTAATTCAGGAATATACCTTAGATCATCATCGGATCCCTATGATGATTCAAGGTATATTCCTTAATTACGGGGTTTTGGAGGCTCTGGGGAACCCATAGTCGTTCGCGAACTTTGAACTCGGATGTACCATGCCAGCTCGTAACGATGCCTTGGGTCTGCGGCCGCATGAACGGCACCTGTGGCATCCAGTACTGCACAGCTTCGTCTCCCCCTTAAAGGGTCCTATGTACTGTTATGGGGGATACTTCCCTAAGTCATAATAGTAATTCCTAATATGGAAACCTACATTCTACTATATCGGTACATAGGACCCTTTGGGGAGGTAGGTTGCCTCCAGTTTCGAGCATGCCACAGTAGCCGGCACCCGTTCCACTCCTGTTCAACAGAGGGAGGTCGGGTGAAGCCTAAACCCTAAACCCCTAAACCCTAAACCCTCATGGCGCGGGCCCCAGCCGATCTGCCTGTCGTCAGCGATGCCCTAAGGCCAAGTTTAGGGTTTATAAGGCTTGAAACTTACGGTTTAGCTATATAAGGCTTCTACAAGGGTTCCAGATGGGTGCTACAAGAGATTACTGTAAAGGTTCTACAGGGGCTCCATTAGGGTTCTATACGTTTTCCGACCAATCCAAAAGGCACATATGGGAGTTTCCGAAAATAGGGGACCCCAATCTAGTACCCTAAATAGTAGGATCCTTACTATAAGGACCCCCAAATAAGGTACCCCCTATTTTCGGAAACCCTCATACGGTATTTGCTACTATTCCCAGCGGGTCCATATACACTGCTATTATGGAATTAGGCCCTGAAAGACCATCCCCATTATGCTTTTGGGGACCTAATTCCATAATAGTAGTGTTTATGGACCCTCTGGGATTACTATACAGTAGAAGCCAGAAAGTTGGAACATAGCTTTAGGAGGATTAGTGCTAGGATCCCTTCTTATACTTTACCTTAAGGGCATGAGGATAATGATGTTCCAACTTTCTGGCTTCTACTGTACAGGTTCTACCGGGTTCCATACGGATTCTGCATAGGCTCAGTCGCAGGGTCCTAAACCCTAAGCACGAGGGACTCCAGGGCTTTCGGGTTTGGGAAGAAAGGTTTAGGGTTTAGGAGTTAGGGATTAAGGATTTAGGGTTTACCTTAACCCTGAAGAACCTACCTTTTTAAGGACTTATATAAGGAAATCATAGTAAGGAACCCTAAAAAGGCAGGTTCTTCAGGGTTAAGGTAGGACTTAAGGATCCTGTCATGAGATACAACGAACACCAAAATGGTTGCAGTAAGTGGAGTGGAGATAACCCTTGCTACGCCACTCCCGAACCCTGAACTCTGCAGCATTCTAAAGCCCTTACCTAGACCCCCCAACTACCCTCTAATTATCCACCAACTACCCACTATTAAGTACCATAAGGGCTCTATTCAAGGGCCATTGGGGGGTCCTGGTAGCCGGGGCTTAGGCTTACGGTAAAGGGTTTGACGTTTAGGTTCCCAAACCCCAGCTCTTGACGTGCCTGAGCGATCGGTATCCATCGCTCCCCACAAGCCGCCTCAGCCGGCACTACTTAGGGTCATAGGGTTTGGGGTTAAGGGTTCCGGGTTTAGAACATGTTACAGGTGAGAGGATGTATACGGGAGTTCCGGGCTTTTAGAACGGTTTTCCATTTGTTGAACAAGGTTTCTGCGTATAGTAATGATGACTATGAAGGAGCCTCGAACAGCTACACAATGGCCCGTCCATAGAGTGTTCTTACCGAAAACCGTTGCCGGGCACAAGCTTCAGAATGCGCTCCAGCAAGTACACACTTGTTGTGGTGCGTGCGGCAACATGACTTAAAGGCAAGACCTCGTACTTGATGAATCTGGGGACTTAGCAAGTAGGATATAAGTAGGGCTATAGGTCCGCTGACACGGGCCACTGTACCTACGACCCTACTGATAACTTACTTAACAAGGCCCCTGATCCTTCAAGTACCCTTCACCATTCAAACAATGCGAAAAGCCTGAGAGGCCTCAGTCCTAATAACATAGGGTCCTTTCTAATTCCTTAAGACTTCAAGTATGGAAATGGTACCTGTTTTGTGGTCTGGGGTCTGTACCTAGTACCCGGCTTGCCCACAACCACTTCGAATTCTTCAGACCCCTACTATACCCAAAGGGTCCTATGTACTGTTATGGGGATACTTCCCTAAGTCATAATGGTAATTCCTAATATGGAAACCCTGCATTCTACTATATAGGTACTTCGAAACCCTTAAAGGAACCCTAAACCCTAAACCCTAAAAGGTACATAGGACCCTTTGGGATATGAAGCTCTGAACTGGAAACCCTGAGGTCTTGTCTCTGGCTTAGGCTCTGACGGAGGTCTTCGTTGCTCAACTCGGCCGTTCCTTGCACAGTCCCGGCTTACGGATAAGGGTTTAGGGGTTAAGGGTT
This sequence comes from Symbiodinium sp. clade A Y106, assembly GCA_003297005.1. Taxonomy (NCBI): domain Eukaryota; class Dinophyceae; order Suessiales; family Symbiodiniaceae; genus Symbiodinium; species Symbiodinium sp. clade A. The sequence continues at coordinate 33,942 of BGNK01005259.1, read as the reverse complement.
TAGGGTTTAGGGCTTAGCTTTTGATACAATTCCTCAAGGGTCAGAAAATGGTCTCTCGCAAGATCGGACCATAACGGACTTGTGCCTAATCATGTTAGTCCCCTATACATACATATCCTAATGCATAGACTTAGACACAGGCGTAAACATATACGTGTACATATACATACACATATACATATACACATACATATACATAGACATTTACATAAACATATACATATGTGGGGAGTTTCATGAGCCAAGGCTGTGGATCACAAATTAGGCTGTCCTTGCTCAATGGCCTTGGGATCACAGTGTAGGATCCTGTGGTTTAGGGTGGACTTTAGCGATCTGGTGCAGGCAAAGAGTTCAAGGAAAAGGATCCTGCAGATCCCTAGGTCTTACTTGAGGACTGGGTATTGAAGCTTGCCCTCACATCTCTTGAAACCTTACATCATAGGGATTCTTAGGGGGGGGGTAGGGGGAGGGGGGGTAGGGGGCCTTAATGCCCATAATAAGGACCTAATAAGNTTCTTAGGGGGGGGGTAGGGGGAGGGGGGGTAGGGGGCCTTAATGCCCATAATAAGGACCTAATAATAAGGCCTATTTAAGGAAGTATAGTCCCCTACCCCCCTCCCCCCTACCCCCCTAAGGGTCCCTATGATTACATGCCGCAGCCAGAGCATGGTAACATGAAACTAGCGGCTTCCCGGCAGTCCCAGCCTCAGCGTCAAAGTCTGAAGCACCCTATCAGGGGCTCAGAGGCCAGAAGCCCCCAACTCAAAAGCCACGGTTTAGGGTTTGGGGTTTAGGGGTTTAGGGTTTAGGGTTTAGGGGTTTAGGGTTTAGGGTTTAGGGGTTTAGGGTTTAGGGTCCCCAGAACCACGAAGCCCTGGAGCCCCAAACCCCCAAACTCCAATCCCCCAAACATCCCTACAGGCCCGAAACCCAAAGCCTCAAACCCTAAACCTTCTACAACCCTAAATAACCTGCCAAGCCTTTAAAAGAAGTACCCATAACCCAATACAGATCCTCAGCCCGACATCTGCTAAAGCCCCAACAACGGCATGCAAAAATCCAAAACCTCAGGGCGTCTGAGACCAGGACCCAGCGAGAGACCGGGAAATCCTCTCCGGACGACCTGGATGACCGAGGGGTTTAGGGCTCTAAGAATTCTCGGGAACTTGAAGTATTTTAGCAGAGACAGGGTTCAGCCTTCTTAGGGCAGTTAAGGAGTCCGTGGGTTCAGGGTGGCTGTACTTGGAGGCCCTTTTGACTTAGTAAGTAGGGTTAGTAAGGTGGGTTATGGGGGATTATAATATGGTTTCTAAGGGATACTAAGTAGACTTACTAAGTCAAAAGGGCCTCCAAGTANGTACTTGGAGGCCCTTTTGACTTAGTAAGTAGGGTTAGTAAGGTGGGTTATGGGGGATTATAATATGGTTTCTAAGGGATACTAAGTAGACTTACTAAGTCAAAAGGGCCTCCAAGTAGTGGGTTCACGGCAATTTTTTATGTTGGGTATGTGTGATTCAGTCGGACCAGGGGTTTCGCAGCAGCTGATTCTCCGGGCAAACCAAGGGTCGAGGGGCTTTTATCGTGAGAAAGGTCATTCTTAAGCTTCGGGTTCTCAAGGGTCTTCTATCCTATCTGTATAGTCTCCAGACTGTTGATGGACAAAATCCTGCATGACCCTAAGGACCCTAAACTATGGGAATTATGGTATATTCCTTATAATGGGTCATGCAGGATTTTGTCCATCAACCGTATCAAGGCAGCCTAAGTTTAGAGACTCCCGTCTCCCTCTAAATCTCTCCAGCGTCCCCAGCATTCAGCCTGTCCAAAAGAACTCACCCCGCCCGGCCTTTGCAAACTCGTCGAAGTCCAACCGACCAGAACCATCCTGGAGCGTTACACGAACTGAGGATTTCGAGTCTTGGGGTTCAAGGTGTACTTTAACCTACCACACCCTACTTTTTTCTGGGTTCTTAGTGTAAACCTTTGTATGGAATTAATTTATTATAGGGACCTTACAAAAAAGTCGGAATTGGTAGGTTAAGGTAGGGTTATATGAACTCTCAGAGGTTCGGGGTCCAGTCAGGTGATTCCTACATCCTCTATACTATTCGCGACGTCAACCTAGTACTCGGACCCCGCAACCCTAAAACCTATGCTCCCCAAAATTATATTCAAAATTAGGGCCCAAACAATAATAAGGGAAATTGAGAAAATTATCCCAAATCGATAATTACCTAGTACAGGGTTGAGGGTTTAGGGTTCCTAACCCCTGAACCCTGTACGGGTTCAGGCGGGTTTAGGGCTTTGGACCCAAACCCCAAACCACAAAATCCAACCGCAGCGTCAGGTCCCAATCTAGGGTGGGGTTCAGGGGTTTGCATATGGGAGTTTCCGAAAATTAGGGGTCCTGAAAACCCCTGCCCTAAACTCTAAAACTCAACGGAAACCCGCGTTCCAACCCCGACGCAGATCCGCCTCATCACACACGGACAGTACCTGTCCAAGCTGTACACACGAGGCTAGGTTGAGTAAGACTGTCCAGTTGTGCTTTTGCTTAAATATTAAAGCTGTTCTTATTAAGACTCTGGGGCTCGGAATTGAGGATCCTGTGATTGAGGGTCATCTAGGGTCTGACTTGAGGTTCCTTTGATTGGGAGTTACTTTCCCGCTAGCTTCCGAAACCTATGTAAACCTGCTGAGGCTCTCGTATATCGGAACAGACTTCTCTGCATGAAATGTTGACTCTGCGCTGCTCTGCCGCTGTCTCCGGAAGTTTTGCAGAACGTATAACGCAGAATCTAGTATCGAGGATCCATATTAGAGTCTTCTTCTTTCTGAAACTCCCCTGTAATTCTTGCTTCGAGACCTACAAAAACCTGTCCAGGCACCCTGTCGGCCTCCATCAATACAAGAAAATCTCCGAAGGTTTGGGGGTCTTTGTGCTGTAAAGTAGTGCAGCCTAAGCAATACGTTCAGGCAACTATATTGGTTGCTGCGTTTCCTGGCCCGGAAAAGGTTAGCCTTTTGGTTCTGCATGATGGTGGGGCTACGCAAACCCACAACGGCTACAAGTTGATACAGTCTCCCATTGGACGTCGCATATAAGCGAGGCCCCGAACCCTTAACCCTACAAGCCCTAAACTCTATAAACCCTAAACCCTAATGATCCCTACCTGTGGCCGAACAGACCTACCCTTTTTTAGGTTCCTTGTTACGGTTCCTATATATAGTTCCTTAAAAAGGTAGGTCATTTGGGCCACGGGTAATGATTCCCATAGCCACGAGAGCCTTGAACCAATTGCCACCGGCCCGGTGCCATTTGTCGGCCGCGGCCTCGGTTGAACCGCTGTATGTTTGGGCAGCTGTCCGAAAAAGATTCCTTCAACGCTTTAACTAGTTCATGGTTGGGATAGGATGAAAAATTTACATGTTTACTCCTTATTGGGTTTAAGTAGCCATAAACATGTAAAATGTTACCCAACTATGACAAACCAAGAGGGTCCATATACACTACTATTATGGAATTAGGCCCCAAAAACCATAATGGGGATGGATTTTGGCGGCTCAGAGTTTCGGGTTTACGGGCCCGTAGCCCTCAAGCCCGGAGCCTGAACCCTAATGTAGGAACCTGATTAAGAGACCTTGGGCCTTTATTAGGGTTCCTTATATGAATCCTACTATTTTGGGGTTATAGGCACAGGGTTTCTTAATCAGGTTCCTACATCAGGTTACGAAGCCCTACAAACCGAACCTACCTTTGGGGGAATGGAAGAATGGTAGTAATAGTAGTTATGATTGTACCCGTTGTACCCTATTCCTCCATTCCCTACTAACCAAAACCCAAGGTAAGTGGAACAGCAGCTCTAACTCGAATTCAGGGTTTAGGGTTTAGGGTTTAGGTCGAATTCATCCGTTGCATTCAAAACATTGTGACCCTAAGCACGAAGACCTCTATGTTAAGTAGTCTACACAGCACTTGCAAGCCCTAAGACCACGCGTTACAAACTTAACGGCTAAACTCTACCCAGAGGGTCATACCCTACCCCTTTTTTAGGGTACCTAGTTTTATGGTTAGGACCTCCTATATAGAAAAGTAGGTACCTTAAAAAGGGGTAATTAGGGTATGAGCCTACATAGGTATGTTGCACTTATGTCCCGAAATCCAAACGACTCGACACAAAAGCCCTTAAACCAAAGCCCGAAATCCCAAAAGCCAAACCCTAAAAAGCCTAAAGCATAAAACCCCCGAAGACCCGAACGCTTAGCTTCGAACATTCAATACGGCCATGATCTTCTTCAAGTCATCTGCGCTTCTCCTGTGGGGTGTTTCGAAGCTCGGATGTGCAGAGATTTCTATGGGTGTTTTTAGGTCTTCCCTATGGGTCCTATGTACTGTTATGGGGGATACTTCCCTAAGTCATAATAGTAATTCCTAATTTGGAAACCCTACATTCTACTATATAGGTACTTCGGAACCCTTAAAGGAACCCTAAACCCTTAAAGGAACCCTAAACCCTAAACGGTACACAGGACCCTTTGGGCTTGAGCTTTGGGGTTCAGGCGTCAGGTCAGGGCTTATGGGCTTCATACAGCGGCCTTAACCATCAGAATCGGGTACTGGGGTCTAGTATGCTCCCAGAGGGTCCATATACACTGCTATTATGGAATTGGGCCCTGAAAGACCATCCCCATTATGGTTTTGGGAACCTAATTCCATAATAGTAGTGTTTATGGACCCTCTGGGGCTGTAAAGCAAAGTGAGAAAGCTTACGGAAGAACACTGACTTAAACACCAGAATGGGGTCTAAGGGGTTCCTTATACTGCAAATTAGACTACGTAGTCGGGAATGCAGGTATTGATTCAAGACCTTATACTATGCTTCCAGCCCAGAGAGGTAAAAAACTCAACACGACCCTGCCTGGTCTCTGGGTGGAGCATGCCGCGTAGACGCAGTCGCAAAGCCCCACATGACAGCTAAGAACACGAAATCCAGATCCTAATACTAAACCCTAAATCCGACACCCTAAACCCTGAGACCTGCGCGCAGGGCCCTCAAGTCATACACCCTCAACTCAAGGTAAGGTATTCGATCGGCATTTTTGGAGTATCTGGGAAAACCCTGCCAGATACACATTGAAACTTTCTGGAACCCCGTAACTTAAAACACCCTTGTATAAGAACCTTGAACAAACCCAGAAACACCCTCTGCAAAAGCATTCTAAACCATGTAGCAACTCTCCTACAAACGCTACAATCTGCTACAAGACCCTGTCCTCACCCGGATGGTTGACGATGTTAGGCCCTTTAAAAGCCATCCGAAAAAAAAACTATCAACAAAAAGCCTTGCGCAATCTTGATCGAATCCAATCGTCCTGGGCCAGCTGTCCACCTGCAGCCTGTACAGCGCGAGGCAAAACCTTGGATACAATCGGCATGTTGAGGATCAACTCCTTCTGCTGTGTGTTTGCTTTGTTTGTTTATCTGTATGTATATGTATATATATATATATATATCTGCAGTTTCAGTGCCAGCTTCTGCGTACATATCAATTTTCAGAGTTTTGATTTGGTTTACACGTCTTGGCTGAGGCTTGAATGCGGCACTCTGCACTCTGTTTAATCAGGTGCCCCTCTCTTTCCCCGGGGCCACATTCTGGACAGGCGATGTTTTTTGGGAGGGGCGTCCTAGTCAATGTGTTGTGTTTGCTGCCGACTTTGGATTGTGATTCTCCGTTCTGCAAGTGGTAAGTGTCAGTTGTAATTTGGGAGGGGACATTTAGAAGCCTTTCTCAGGGCTTCGAAGCCTAGGACTGTAGGATTCTGGACAGCTTCGCATATCTTCGGCAACTATACTACGGTTACTACGGCAGTGCTGCACAACTGCACAAGGCGCGCAACGAGTTTAAGCAAGTTGAGCACCCCTGTAACATGACTACACTTTCAGGATCCAGCTGTGCGTGACATGCGGAGCTCACTTTCAAACCGTAAAGCTGTCGGTGCCAAACTGAGTAAACCCCTAAATCCTGCAGAGAATGACAAGTGGCTCCTTCATCGTCGCCTCCCCGCTGCAGTCAGCCTTGTTGCGTACCCGCCGTGCGATGCACAAAGTAGGAGAACTAGTACTAGTACTAGTACTTGTGGTAGTCGTCGTCATCGTTGTAGGAGGAGGAGGCGGAGAAGGAGCAGGAGCAGGAGCAGGAGCTGGAGAGAGCAGCAGCAGCAGCAGCAGCACCACCAGCACCACCAGAACCGGCAGTACTAGTAACTTGTAGTACCAGTCGGTGGTAATGCAGCCACAACCTCTGCCACTATGAGTAACGCCGACGGATAGGACGACGCTACCTCTATCCAAGACAACCTCGCACGACGAACTATGTATGAAAACCCTACCAAAAAACACAAACTACGTGATCCATGTCAGGCAACAAAAGTGTTGGTTCTTGTTTCTGACCCTGCACCCTAGACCCTGAACCCCAAACCTGAAACCCTAAACCCGAAGCCCTACACCCTGAACCCTAAACAATAAAACGCTAAACCTTAAACCGTAAACTCTCAACCCTGTAAGCCCTACCTTAACCCTGAAGAACCTACCTTTTTAGGGTTCCTTATTATGATTTCCTTATATAAGTCCTGAAAAAGGTAGGTTCTTCAGGGCCAAGGTAAACTAAAGCCCTGAGGTACCGGCATCCACCAGCCGCCACAAGGCCTTCAACCCGACGTTTCGCCTTGAGGCTTCAAGGCATCTAAAGATGAGGGCCTTGTTGGGGTTTAGGGGTGGTTAGGGTTTAGGGTTTAGGGTTTAGGGCTCCTTAAGGGCTACTTTAAAGTGCTCTATATAGGGTTTAGGGTTTAGGGTTTAGGGCTCCTTAAGGGCTACTTTAAAGTGCTCTAAAAAGGGTTTAGGGTTGGTTTAGGGCTCCTTAAGGGCTACTTTAAAGTGCTCTATAGATAAGGAATACGATGAGAGTTGAAATATACGGGCCTTACTGATTAGAATCGGTTGGATGTCTATAGAGGGCTTTTAAAAGGGGGTTTATAAGGTGGGCTTATACCCCGAAAGTAGGTACAAGAACTGTCCAACACCTATGAGACTCGAAAAATTCTCCATGCTGTTGGGGTACAGGTAGGGTCCAATAAAAGGGTAGTTGCAGGGTCTTTAACCCTAAACCCGGTAGGGTCCAATAAGGGGGTAGTTGGGGGATCTTTAGCCCTAAACCTGTGAACCCTAAAGCCCGAATCCCTCAACTTGGTCGTTACTTGGAGGATCATGGGACTTAGTGGGTAGGTTATAATTGGGGGGGGGTATAAGTCCCCTAAGTGGGCTTATCCTAATTATAACCTACTTATAACCTTACTTCCTAAGTCCCGTGAGCCTTTAAGTAACCTAAACCCTAAACCCCTAAACCCCAAAGCTCGAATCCTAAGCCAGGTCGGGTCCAATAAGGGCGTAGTTGGGGGTCTGGGTAAAGCCCTGAGCCAGCATTCCCACACGATCCTGAAGGCCTTCAATGAAAACTCTAAGGGTTTAGGGTTTTTAGGGTTTCAGGGTTCTGGGGTTTTAGGGTTTAGGGACTCTAAACCTTCAACTCCAAACCCTGACCCGCATCCTTATGCAACAGCACATACACTTTGGGTTCCAGAGACTTTAAATAGGCAGTTCTCCGAATTGGGTCGCTTTTTAGGTGCCAGAAATGGTGCGGCACCCGAAGACCCTCAAAGGGATCCTAATTTATTTAGAGAACTGCCCAAACAGTACCTAATTTGGGCTATTTGAAGTCTTAGGGTGACCTGATCCTCCGATCCTACAGTCTTTCCGGAAACCGCAGAAAGGCACCAAAAATCCCGATTTCTATTCCCTGGGCTTTGGAGTACCATACTTAAATACTTTTTTCCCTTAAGGAACCATTATGAAATACAAGTTTATACTTTTTTCTCCCTGGTTACTTAAAAGCCCAGTTCCAAAGGCTTCAGGGGGTCTGGGCTTTAGGGTTTGGGGTTTTAGGGTTCGGGTAGGGCTTGGGGGTTTTAGTTTTAGGCTTGGAGTTTAGGGCTCAGGACTTGTGGCTTGGGGTTTGGGGTTTTGGGGTTTAGGGTTTAGGGGTTTAGGGTTTAGGGGTTTAGGGTTTAGGGTTTGGGGTTCAAGGTTTCGGGGTTTGCAGCCTTATGCTGGGGGTGGTGGGGGGGGGTGTATGTCAGCATTTGCGATGGAATAGCATTGGTGATCTTGTTTAGGCTCCAGCTAGACCTTGGATATGAGCGCAGGCCGTATACACATGAAGGAATCTCAGCTTTCCGTCTGCAGATTGTGCGCTCAATTAAAGTCGAAAAGGTATAAACTTGCAATCCTGAAAAGTCGCTATCCACCTGTATCTATCTATTTATCTATGTCAGTCTCTGGCTCCCTTTCTCTTTATCTCTCTGTCTGTCTCTCTGTCTCTGCCTCTGCCTCTGCCTCTGCCTCTGTCTCTGTCTGCCTGTCTGTCTCTGTATCCATCCATCTAACCTTTTCATCTTCTCTAATCTCATCTCGATCCTTTTCTCCACTCACTGCTAAACACTCATTCTACTCTACTCTACTACTCTGCTACTTACTGGTCTACCACCCTACTGTTCCACCAATCTGCTGCTTCCACTCTTCTACTGTGCTTCGAATCCTCCCCTCTTCGAACCTTCTACTCGACTCTTGTCTACCCTACTCTGACCCAATCTACTCTGGTCTAGTCTGTCTCGTCGTACCTAGCCTAACCAAACCAAACCTTATGATAATTGGAACAGGGGCTTGGGGTACAGCTCAAAGACTAGTCTTGTTACTGATCGAGACCCTGTTGCTTAATTGCGCCAGTCCCAAACCCAAAAACCTTACGCCCTAACTCCGCAAGCTTGAAAAACTCCGCGGTCCCGGCGTTTCCGGGCTGATCCCCATCTTCCGCGCACATGCCTGCGGCTTGTACCGATGTCGGAACCCTTGCTGAGAAACCCAGTGACCTCCGTATGTGTTACCGGCTCATGGTTGCCTACCTGTCGAGTATCCTGTGGAACTAAAGGTTAACTTTCGGGAGTATACTGAGAATATATAGGGATTAAAGTACCCCAAAAAAGTTAAAGGTTACCTAGTCTACTACTAGGGTATCGAGGGTGTAGGGTTTCGGGTTTGGGCGATTTAAGGTTGAGGGTTTAGCAGCTCGCAGCCCCAACTTCTCATCAATCTGCCGCATCTACAATTCTCCCAGATTCATAGTGTTAAGGTCTGGACCATTTCAATCGACGAGGTGTTGGGCTATACTGTGCTGAGCAACGGCTTCCACTCCCGAACCCGTTGATCACACCTCCCAGACCTAGTCTCCTCACGGTTATATATGACATGATCCATTCCAAAGGACCCTTGATGAGCGGAAGCCCTTGAAGAAACCATTAAAAGAAACCTCAAAGTGACCGTCCAGGTGTGAGCCTTAAGAATCCCTACCTATTTTGGCCCCTTGTTGTCAGAGTTCTAGTAGGCCTTTAAAATCAAACCGCAGCACGAAAGCCCCTCCTTTGCTCGATGACTGGATTCGGTGTGAGGCTTTAGGGCTTGGGGCTGAGGGTTTAGGGCTGCAGGGCTTTAGGGTGTGGGACATGAGGATTCCAGATCTCGCGTGGGCCGGGCTCCGGCTTAGGCCTAAAGGATTCGTTCTTGCCCTGACGAAGGTACCCGAAACAAGGTTCTATACTGGGTTTATATGTGGGTCCTATAGGGGTTTGGGGTTTGGGAGTCCGTAAGGCCCTTACCTGAGGCCCCAAAACGCACAAGCTCCCTAACAAATCTAAGCTGCAGGCGCTACTATCCTGAATCCATATGCCTACTCATTGTTACTCATTTCTGTGGTTGGGACCCTCAGGAATGAAATTCAGGGTGGCATCTTCCGCTGGCAGCCTCAAACTCAAGGAAGGTGATGCGCCCACTTCCATCCTCAGAGTGCGCAGCAATGGGGCGTTCGAGGATTATAAGACAATTGAGAAGAAGACTGGGCATCTAAACTCCTGAACCCAATGTGAACTCTAACCCCTAAACCTTAATCCGTCCTCTTGAATAACTAGGTTCCCCAGTAGTCCCTTAATAATAAGGGTACCCTTTTTCCTACTATTCGGTGTTAATAAGGGAACCCCCCCAAAAAAAGGGGTAAAAGGGTACTACTGGGGAACCTAGACAATATTAACCCTAAACCCCTAAACTTTACATGATCCGTAAACCTCCAACCCTGCACGCCCTGCCCCGGCCGACCCCATGTGGTCTTTCCTGGCAGATGCTTGTGATTATTTTTTATAGTCTACCTTCAGGCTCCTGAACCCTTGTAGTGAGATCCCGGACCCTAGCCCGCAAAGCCGAAACCCTCCCCCACGAAGCCCCAGACCCCCTTAGGAGCCTTAGGGTATGCAACAACATCGATTTCATATAGGAGAAATACTAATGGTTTTTAATGATGACAATAAGAATTCGCAAGATTGGGTGGCCGTTGACTTGCTATCTATATCCGTTGAACCTGTAGTCTTGCGGGGGGCTGCAAGCGAACGATCACTTGAGGGACCCACAAAGTTCCAGAAGCTCGGCCCTAGGTAAGGAATCTCGCTTTATTTAACCTTGAGTGACTTTTTCTAGCATACTGTAAGGTACAGTATTCCGCTACATTAAGCCTCTAGAGCCGCACTCTCACTGTACCGTCGAGCTGAGTGGCGGCATCCAAGAAGTTGAAGAGGTGGTTCCACACCTCAGGCATGTTTCAGTTAGGGTCCAGACCCCAGAACACGACCCTATCTAAACCCCCAAAAGTAGGTAAAATAATAGCCCAACACCTATAAACGGCCAGTATTCTACATACTTTTGGGGTCCAGGTAAGTTCTATAAACGTGAGGTCGCTCGTGCCCGAACTCCGCCCTTGCTTTGGCTGACCAGTTTGTATGGATTTATAGAACATTTCTAGGTTCCCCAGCAGTCCCTTAATAATAAGGGTACCCTTTTTCTCCTACTATTCGGTTTTAATCAGGGAACACCCAAAAAAGGGGTTAACCAAAATCTCTATTATAGGATCCTAACCATAAAATTGGTTAACCAAAAAAACGAACTACAATGGAGACTCTAGTATAGGTCATTTGTAAATAAGTGTGGGTCTAGCATTTCAGGGCTCAGAGTATGCATAGGGCTCAGGATTAGGGGCTTAGTCCCGTGATTAAACCCTGAACCCCAGTTGTCTGCAATTAGAGGTCCGAAGCTGCAACCTCTGAAGACTCAACCCCGCAGAAATCCTGAACCCCAGTTCTGAGAGCGCCAAGCCCAAATTCTAAATCCTGGTTTAGGGTTTAGATTTAGATGGGTTTAGGGTTTATAGGGGTCCAGTATCCCAAGCCCTGACATCCTAAACCCTGAACCAATTTGAAAGCTGAGAAGTCGGCAGCCGGAGTTGCTAGACTTCGGGGTGTGTGCAAAGTACGGCGGTACCTGCATTTGCCGAGCTCCGGGGCCTTTCGAGTTTCCGGTTTCAGGGTCTACAGTAGAAGCCAGAAAGTTGGAAACCGGATTAAGGCCAAATAGTGCTGGGATTCCCTATACATTACTCTTGAAGATTGAGGCTATTGGGTTTCCAACTTTTAGGCTTCTACTGTAAGGGTCTAACGGTTTAGGGTTTCAGGGTTCAGGGTTCCTCGGTATCAGGGCTTTACAGGGATCGGTTTGGGTTTTTTGGTTTTGGGGGGATTCGGCGATTGTCGTCTATGGCACTTTGAGGTCTAGGCAAAATTGCTACATTGGCTCCTATATATGCTATACCTGCAGTATATCGCAACGGAAAGACTCCACGTGCTTCAGAAGTATCGGGGGGCCCTGTCTGAAAATCAAGGGTCCGTTTCTCCCACACAGCCAGAACCTGACAACGAGATCCTCCTTGTCGGAAACACAGCCGTGATGCAACCCCAAACCCGAAATTCCCGCCCCACCCCGCTCAAATCTTAACACACCGAAAACACAAAACCCAAACCCTGAACACTCGACAAATACCGACCCCATCTCCCTCACTGTTGTCTCTGTATATAAGTTGATTGGGCACTTCACCAATCGCCCTGCCAGCTCCTGCAATTTCTTGGCTTCGGGCTTCAGCCATCGCATATTTTCGGGGCCTTAACACCTTAGTGGCCGTAAAGATCAGAAAAAGGATTGTGGGGATTTCTTCAAGATCGGAATAGGGTTGGGGGGATATATTATAGCATTGCTGTAGAAAAAGGAATCCGAAGATTATTCAGGCTTCCATGCTAATTGCTGATCTGGACAAAGGCTCCTTCTTGCAGGAGTCTATAGTTTCTGGGAAACAACTCTTCAACAACTCTTCACAAACCTCAACCCTAAAGGTATGTAACCTAAACCCTAAACCCTAAATTTTAAACCCTAAACCCTAAACCCTAAATTTTAAACCCTAAACCCTAAATTTTAAACCCTAAACCCTAAACCCTAAATTTGAAAACCCTAAACCCTAAACCCTAATTTTAAATCCTAAACCCTTAAACCAGCAACCCGGAACCTATGAGTCCCACAACACTACACTCCAAACCCCACTTGGACCCCAAATAAGCTACCTTTTTAGGGCTCCTTCATATATTTTCCTTATATAAGTCCTTAAAAAGGTAGGATATTTGGGGTCAAGGGAAGGAAAGCCAAAACAACCACAACTGCTCAGGTTCCTTGCCCTTCACCCTAGCACCTGAGCTTTGGCCTTTAGGCGAAGGTTCCTCAACTCCGAAACCCTTTAATCCTATGCATCGTCCACTGCCCGCGCTCTTCTCTACGGGATCTTGGAATCTCTCGGATCAGCCTGCAAAGTCTTAGTCTTAGTCCTCACCGTAAAATATCTGAATTCTATCCTTCGATCCTACCCTCCCCTAGCCCGAAACTCCAGATTAGTAACCTCACGCCGCGAAACTAGAGATCTTATAAACCTTCAATTGCAAACCCTTAACTTCAAACTTCTACCACAGGCCTGCCCTAAACCTTAAACCCCTATCTCCTAGGACCCTAAACCCTAACCCCTGACTCCTAATCCTCAAACCCCTAATTCCTAAACCCTAAACTTTCCCTAAACCCACACACAATGCGCCGTAAAGCAAAACAATCAAGAGTCCTTCGCCACTTGGAGCAGCTCTTTTGAGGGCATGTCTGGTGCTTCTTTCAGCTCCTTTCTTGCGTGTTTCGTGCTCTTTCAAGGTTTGGGTTTAGGGTTTATGGTTTAGGGTTCAGGGCTTCTGGCACTCTTTTAAGGTTGGGCTTAGGGTTTAGGGCTTTTGGTGCTCTTTTTAAGGTTTGGGTTACAGGCCCAAGGCTTTCCCAACATCTTGGAACAGGGTCAGGTCATGCTTATCCACACCCTGGATCTCCTCCAGCATGGCCTTGAGCTCATCTTTGGCCTGGTTGACAGGCCTGCAGGTCCAACTTTTGCGGGCTAGCAGGCGCCGACCAATGGGTGTTGCAGAGTTTGTCACCCACCACCAACTCCACTCTAGACCTGGGCAGAATCTCAGAGTTCAGCGTTCGGGGTCTCATCATGTTCGAGCAAGCATTTCTTGCCACTCCATTCAGAACGACATCCAAAAGCAGTAACAGTGCTGGTAGCCAAACTTCCGCCGGACGCACCGGTTTCCACAAACGAGGCACTTCCCTCGACACACGCCCGGCTTTCCCAGGCCACCGTGTTGGTTCTTCGAAGAGAGGCTGCTGGGTTCAGACCCAAGCTCAGCCTGCTCCTGAGTCCTCGCTGCTGGACAAGCTGCGCAGCCGCAAGAGTGACCTCCGACCTCCGGCTACTGTTGGAGGCGGAGCTCGAGACGCCCTCGGCCTCCCCTTGTGAGGAAGGCCAGCATTCATTTGATGCTCTCACCAAAGCCTCGCATCGTTACAGTATAGTCTAGGGTCTCTGGATTCGGGTTTAGGGCTTGTGGTGCTCTTTCAAGGTTTGAGTTTAGGGTTTAGGCTCTAGGGCTCTAGAGCTCCAGGTTTAGGAAGGTTAAAGTTTGGGGTTAGACTCTTGGCTACTGGGCTTAGGATTTAGGATTGTAGGATTTGTTAGGGTTTCAAGCATCAATAAAGTGCATCCCTGCGGTGGTATGATGGTTGGTCTTACCTGTCTTTGTGGAGTCTTTGAACACGAGAATTATAGATGTGGAATATACTCAAATTGTATGATTTGTAGAAAGCATTGGTCAATGAACATGTATGCGAAATTCTGTGATGGAACACGAGAACTGAACTGAGCAACTGAGTCTTGGATAGGGGCAGGGTTTGGGAGGCTGAGGGCGTTCAAATTTCGGGCTTGGGCTTTACTGTAGTGGTTTCGGGGCTCAGTGTTAAACTGGGCTTTTAAGTAACCAGGGAGAAAAAAGTATAAACTTCTATTTCATATTGGTTCCTTTAAGGAAGAAAAGTTTTGAAGTATGGTACTCCAAAGCCCAGGTTAGAGATTGAGGAATTCACGGTTTGTGCTTGGGAGGTTTTGTGGCGCAGAGTGGATGGCAAAACACCAGAACAAGGTGTAGTAGTCCCTCATGGAAGTGCCGGCAGCATGCTGATGGTGGTGACATTGCAGGAATGTTCGCAACTATCTTGGCGTGCAGCACTCAAGTCCTTTGTTGTTAGCAACGGCTTGCTTCCGCTGCAACGTCCCTAATCTTCCTACGGCAACCAGTAGAGCTTTGTCATGCTAGGCGTGTGGCAATACTCTTACGAACAGCCAAAACATGTTTGCTGCTACATGTACAACCACCTTCATCGTGCTTACCAGTACTACCAGTACCGTAAGTCTTCCTGCAAGTGTCGAAACTTTGCACATTGCTCTCATCTGGCAACAGCAAGTACTGCTTGTCCTGCTGCTGCTACTGCTCCTCCTCCTCGTCCTCCTCCTCCCCCTACAATCATAATCATCATCATATTCGTCATCAGCATCGTCACACGCTAGTGGTAGTCACGGTGGTGGTAGTGGTGGTGGTGGTGGTGATGGCTGTGGCTCGAAAGCAACCTCAACTCAACAACGACAGCTACGACAACTAAGGATGACGACGACGACGGAGACTACGTAACCCTAAAGTGCAAACCCGAAGCCCACAACAACTCTTAACCTAAAGCGTTAACGGGCTCCTGTCGCCATTCTCGACCCTCCTTCGAAGCGAGGCGCATCGGCTAATTAGAGCTTCGGGTTTAAGCTTTGGGGTTTAGGGCTTAAAGATTTTAGGTTTCAAGGCTCTGGGCTTCAGGTCTTGCGGGTTTAAGTCTCTAGGGAGTACGGTTTGGGGGGTTTACTTTGGAGTTTGACAGTTTAAGGCTGAGGGGTTTTGGTGGCTCGGGATCAGGGTGGTGCTTTCCGATGAAAGTTCCAGATTGGGCATCGTTCCTGATCTAGGCTTACAGCAGTCATCCAACTCAACACACGCCCCAAGTCGGAACAGAGTACGATAACAAGGGGTTCTTGATCAGGGCTCACAAATTCTGCTGATGGACTACATCTTGTAATTTATTGTAGTTTAGGTATTGCAGTTCTGGGTGCATGTCCTCCATGTCATATAGGTCCACTTTTGCTCCGTTGGGTCCAGTGGAGTGTGCTACTGCCGGAGAAGCCCCACAAATGCTTAATGCAGAAGCCTGTATTGCGGTTAAGATTTGGAGCTTCTATACTATAGTTATCCTAGGGCTGAGGCCTGCAAAAAAAACGTAATATTATATATATATATATATATATATATATATACGTATATATAGTCTACACTTGTTTACCTATATATTTGTGTATTTGTGTAAGTACGCTGTATTTATTTATTCTGGCCGCTCGACATGATTCGGCGCAGAGCCCAGAGAGCCTTGAAATTAGCTACAAGCAGTGCTCCTTCCTACAGGATGCGAAGTTCATTCCCCAATACGTTCTGCCCGAAACCCTAGGCCCTTATCCCTGAACCCCAAACCCAATCTACCCGTCCCGACTTTCACCGAAACCCATAGCAGGGCAAGGATTAGAGTTTAGAGAGCTCCCAAAGAGCCAACACCCCCCACATAGACGCAGCTCCGGAGCTTAAGCTGTCGGGTCAAGCATTTAAGCTACAGATGGAGCCTAAAGCCCCCTAATCTTACACCTAAACCCCCAGCTACACGCCTCATGGAACCCTTATAGAATTAACCCTAACCAGGGCCTTAAAGAAACCCCAAGCCAAACAGTCTCCCACCATCGTGCGACCACGTCCAAAAACACAAAATCATGGCCCCTGATACGAGCATCTTGTGATTCCCGAATGAAGCCCTTACCAAAGTGTATAAGTTTGTCGAGGCCAAAACAGGGTAGCTGCGGGGTTCTAAAGAACATCAAAGGCAAGAGAGCAAGATTGAACCGAGAGCAACCCTAAACCTTAAACCATAGTACCTGCAATGTTCAACCCTTGACCTTAAAACCACCCTTGTCCTTTTAGAAATAATAGACGGGGCCCTTTTGCCTATATCCCTTAGTAGGAATTATTTAAAGAAGGTCTACTAACCGGTCTGTAAATTCTGTTGGGGGAACCATCAGAAAGGACAGGGCTGCTTAAAACCCTAAACCATAGAAACCATATAAACCTGAAACCTCTTCAGCCACAACCCTTAAACCTCCAAATCCCGAAAGCCCTAAAAACCCTGAAGCCCTAGAAACCTGAAGCCCTAAAACCCCAAAGCCCTAGAAACCAGAAGCTAAAAAACCCTAAAGCAACATCTCAGAGCTGCCTCAACCGAGGGCCGAGAGCTCACTGCCAACGTCGCCTCGGCCCTGGCCATGTTCCTACTGGGCTTTTAAGTAACCAGGGAGAAAAAAGTATACACTCTTATTTCATAATGGTTCCTTTAAGAAAAAAGTATTAAAGTATGGTACTCCAAAGCCCAGCCTACACTGCACTAGGCTGTTCAAACAAGTATATACTTGATGGGTTAGTGAGATCATACTAGGAATCAACACCACCAAACAAAAGCAAAGGATACCACTGAACACCCTAGTACTTGAGGACATCGGGGGCATCGTAAGCAGAAAGCTAGGTTAATCCAACAGAAAGCTGACAATGGGAACTACTTAAAGGATCATGGGACTTAGTAAGAAAGGTTATATGTACCTTAATTAGGGTCATAAGTAGTTATAAGTAAAGTTACCTAACTTACAACCCCAGTTACTAAGTCCCGTGATCCTCGAAGTACAGCTGCCGATCGTCAGGCTTGGTGGGCTTACGCTGAACCTCAACCAAAACCCTTTCCCTAAGGGTCCATGTGCCCAAATAGTACATGGATAGTTGTCAAAATTAAGGTCCCTTTTTGGGTACCCTAAATAATAGGTGCCGTACTATATTATAAGGACCCCAAAAGGGACCATAATTTTGACAACCACCCAAATAGCACATACTTTGGGCCCAATGTCCCTATATAGGGACTACTTTAAGGCCCAAGTATGTAGACTATTTGGATCCTTCGGGTGTAGGGTTGAGGGTTCAGGATTCCAAATGGACCAAATGTTGTAAAGGGTGTCAGTCTTTCAGTATGTTGCGGAATCTACCTTTATGTCACGTTTGGGTCCCTGTGAACTGCACATCCGAATCCAGCGTGCACCTCACCGTTCAATTTAGGCATGTATCCCTGCAGGTCAGAGTGGGGGGCCCAATGGCTATATGATTTACGGTATACTCCTTAAGGGGTATTGGGCTCTCGCCGGCAAGCCCTAAACCCTGCTCTAAAACCATATACTCTAGACGAAGCGGATTTGGAATTCCGGGGTAAGATCCCGACTCCCACTGCGCAAGTCAAACCGTGAATCTTACACCTACACCCCAAGCAGGAAACCCGATGCCAGGAGAAATCCCGCTAAACCCTTACACCCCAAAACCCTTAAACGACTAAACTAAACCCTAGACGCTTAAGCGCCTATATGCCTACATGCCTTAAATACACACTAAACTCTCAACCCTACGTAAATTCGTAAAACCTTAAATCGCACGGCGGCCTCTTCATGAATGCGAGGAACCGCTTCAGTGGTACTCTCATCTCGCAGTTCTCGTCCATGGCCTTCAGACTTCTGAGGCTCCGACACTTGATTAGGGCTTACCTTAAACCTGAAGAACCTACCTTTTTAAGGACTTATATAAGGAAATCATAGTAAGGAACCCTAAAAAGGTAGGTTCTTCAGGGTTAAGGTAGGTTTTAGGATTTAGGGAGTTAAGAGTTTGGGGTATTCGGGTTTGGGGCTTTGGGCTTGAAGCTTGGAGTTTGGGGTTTAGAGATTGGGGCTTATAGGGCTTAGGGTTAGGATTTGGAGTTTAGGATAGGCTTTAAGCTTCCGCGCTTCAAACTCCGAGGATCTTACAACCCCAATTCAGATGTAACTTTGGAGTCGGTCCCTTATCTCCTGGAGACTGGACTTCGGCTAGGTTCCCAGTAGTCCCTTAATAATAAGG
This sequence comes from Symbiodinium sp. clade A Y106, assembly GCA_003297005.1. NCBI lineage: Eukaryota > Dinophyceae > Suessiales > Symbiodiniaceae > Symbiodinium > Symbiodinium sp. clade A. The sequence goes on along the minus strand of BGNK01005259.1, from coordinate 15,480 downwards.
GTACCCTTTTTCCGACTATTCGGTTTTAATAAGGGAACCCCCAAAAAAACTGGGGAACCTAGTCGGTCTCCTGGGGAATAGGGTTTACGGTGTGAAGTTAAGGTTTACACGGTTTAGGGTTTAGGATTTGGCGCTTCAGGGTACAGTTAAGGGGCTTTGGGCTTGTGTAGGGTCTAGGGTTCAGGGTAGGGTTTAGGGTTCTTGGGGTTTGGACAGGGTTAAGAGTTCATGGCAGGGATGTGGGTCTACGGTTTAGGAGTTTAGGACGGCCTTCCGGTTAGTCTGGGGTCTAGTCTAGGGAGTTTCGGATTGAGGGTGGTGTGGAAGCTTAGCAAGTTTTAGTGCTTAGGGTTTGGAGCTTAGCTTTAGGGCTGTGCCCAGAAACACAATCCTAGACTTTTGGTACTACGATAAGAGCACAATTATAGTCATAGCTCTTGCACACTCTTCTCGCTGCTGCTCCAGCTCCATCCAGCTCAGGACGTCTGTCGAAATGCCTGGTCCCAGCTCTTGAGCCTGGTAGTGGCCGAGAGTTGTCTCTCGTTGCTCTTGTTGGCGTCGGGCATGCTGAGGTCATGCTGGTCCACGATATCCGCGTGCGCGGCTGCACCTCGCAAGTGCCAGCGTTCGCTCTACGAACACACACACACAAAGCATCTCACTGGCATCCGCTTTCCCTGAGTGTTCGGCTGCAGCAACTCCAGCACGGGGTCGTCTCGCACTAGCTGACACACATCGACATCAACTGCCTCGCCAGTGTCTGCATCCTCCACACAGCCGCAGCCGCAGCAGCAAGGCAACGGTTGTTGCTGGACCTGCCCAACGGGGACGCTGCTCGCCTTCGGTCCTGTGGAGGGCCGGGAGCGGACAGCTTCCTGGTGTGCCCGGGTACTGCAGCTTGAATATGTCCCTTGTAGCCCTGATGGCCCTGAGCTTGGAGTTTCAAGGGCTTTCGCCTTGAGGATGAGAACAGAAGGAAACTAAGCACCGAATGCAGCCTAAACCCTAGGAGGGCACCTTCGACAATGCTTCGCAAGCGCGGGCCCAAAGCAGTCACTGCCCCCTCAGAGCTCAGCAAAAAGATCCACACAGTCGAGTGCTGGCGTGATGGGGACGTCGCTATTCCAAAGCCTGGTGGGCCTAAGCAGGATAGGTGCAAAAGCGCTGCACATACAGTTGGAGCCAGCAAATCAAGGCTCTGGACAAGCAGCAGCAGGCACAGCAAGATCAGCATAATCTGTAGACTTCTGTCGCCGCATCTGAGTATTCATTGATACCAACGGACAATGTCCTGCGAGAGGTCCCAAAACCATTTACATCCGGAAAGACACGAACCCTGTACCCGAAAAGCTCCGAACCCCATCTGGGTTCCTAAGGCTCACCTGTCAAGGAGCAAACCGTTTAACAGTTTAACAGGTATTGGAAAACCTCAACCCCAATCCTAGAAGCCCCGAGCTATGCACAAGGACCAGCATAGGCACCCTTTAGGGTTCAGGGCTTGCACACCCATGCCCCTATATCATACGTATACAGGGACCCAACCTACTGCATAAACGACTGGGCTTCTTCATGCCTTCACTCGCTTCGAAATCATAAGTGGTCACGGGCTACATCCCTAAGGGTCCAAGTACCTGATAATCATTTGCTCTCCAAAATACTTGCCTACATAACTACTACCCTTTACCCAGGTACCCTATTATTGGGTCCATTGGACCCTTGGGGCATAAGGATTTCTCGGCCGCCTCTACAAATATTCACGGAGGTGCCTCTATGCAGATAGCCAGCCAGCATGAACCAGCGGCTCAGCACCCGAAACCCTAAACCTAAACCCTAAAACCCTAAACCCCTAAACCCCTAAACCCCAAACCCTAAACCCCTAAACCTAAACCGTAAAACCTGCCCAAACAGCCAGTGTAGGCAGCTGAACCGTGTGACTGAAAATCTGAAACTCGATTGGGGGCCGACGAAAACCTGTAACATTGGCACTCCTACACCGTACTCCATGTGTCAAAAAAGCAGCAGAAGCTTAACCTACCCAAAACCCGAAACCCCTGAATCCTAAACCCCGGGAACTAAGTTCCCTGGCCCTCAGACTCCAAAAGACAGCATGCATACTTTGCTGTCCTTAGAAATCATACTCTCCCTATGTGTTAGCGTACGTTGTGTACTGTGCTGCCAGAACTACCAATACTATTTTGTTAGGGTTCCTTAATACACTTACGACCTTAGTATACCCAAACCTGTAGTCTAATTATTCATTAAGGACCGATGCTGGATCCTCCACCAACATACGAAACCCTTTGTCCTTGAAAGACCCCTGTTTTCCTGCAGTCCACATAGGAATGTCTTCCCCCTGAAGGACCCATATATTAGGATTTAAGGCCCCTGTACTTGATCCCGGAACGCTGCTACTGACCCTTGAACGAACCCTACGAGGCCTTCCACAGTTGGAAAAGCGCTTCGTCCGATAGGTCCTGCGACGTAGCTGGATTCAAAGGCCAGAGAGATTCGTAGGGTCCAGGGCTTCCGGTTTACGGCTTAAGCCTTAGGGCTATTGGGCATAACGCTGAACAATGATGCTGCCGTCACCTTGTCATCTTTGTGCCATTACTATTGCTTGAGCTATGTGTCTTTACACGCGCACACGCATTCGTGCATACACATACATTCATACATACATAATTTTATACATACATGGTACAAAGCTTTGCATGGATAACGGCGGTCGAGCTTTGCGAAATCCCTTGAAGCGAAGACAGCACTCTTCAGATGTTTGAACTTGCTATGACCACGCAAAATGTTCGATACCCAGAGTTGAAGGAGCCCTGCACGACCAATAAACGACACCGTCGCCGTATTGCATCTGCAAACGCTGCTGGTATCCGTCCATCTGGCATTTCGTCGCACGATGGTTGTCTGCAAGGCACTTGATGATCATCTTGTGCTTCAGGCATATGCTGCAGGTTGCATGCTGCTGGCGCTTCGGCCGAATCCCCATGCGATGAGCAAAGCTCTCGCGCCAGACAATGCAAAACATCTGGCAAGTAATCTGGCAATCAGACGGTAGCCTGGCATTCCAGAGTCTCAGGTAGTCCGTAAACGTACCCGGCGGCAACAGCTTGAAATCGGACCTAGAACGATGCTTAGCTGGTCGACCCATCTTCATACAGGTGAAGATGTATATGTTTATCGCTACGGTTAGAGCATGGATCCGAAACAGAGCGGTAGCTCTTCAAAGTCGTACGCAGTCAGACAGAAGGAGGGCTTAATTGAATCAAGCTCTCCGCAGACCAAGGGCCCAGTAAGGATTCTTTAAGGGTTGTTTACAGGGTATATATAGGTCCTGTGTGTGAAAGCTCTACAATATAAGGGAGAGTTTAGTATCGCTTAAAACTTACTCAAGGAGCCCAGTCTAATATATATATATATATATATATCATATACATATACATATATTGTAGGGGCCTTTAAAAACATGGGTTCTGGGGTACATTTACAAGTATAGTTACAATAGGGAACCCTATATCTAAACCCTATGCGAGGATGCGAGGAGTTAAAAATGTCCATGAAAAAGTTATCCTTCTGTCTAGGAAGTGGGCTCTAAGGGGTCTTCCTATGGATCCAATGACCTGCGATACCGTCTTGAGGGCAATGTCCTGCCCTGGAAATACTAATGATGAGTTGTACCTAGACCCCCAAAAGTAGGTAAAATAATGGCCCAATACCCATAAAAGGCTATTATTCTACATACTTTGGGGGTCCAGGTAAGGTTCGAGGTTAGGGCTTGGGTTGTCGGGTTACATCCCTTTAAAGGGCCCACGCACTGCCTGCGCCGAGAGTCGAAATCCATAGAAGCAGCCGCGCACTGCACGCTTCAGGTCGTCCAGTGTGATATAGCCTGCTTCACAGTTTAGGGTTTAGGGTTCACGACTTGACTCAAGGTTTACGACCTGGGGTTTAGGGGCTTAGTTGTTTAGGGTTTAAGTCAGCTACGAGAACCTAATTGTTTTTCTGTAGGACCGCTAGGAATTAAATGCTCGTAGTAAGACCTAAAGAAATGTAGGAGACGGCTATGTGTGTGTGTTTGTTTTTAAAATTTGTTCAGCTGTCAGCTCCTGTTCCCTGTCTGCGTCCCTGCTTGGTCTTCATGCGGGGCTTTCTCAGGATTTACCGAAGGCACTAGACGCGGGATATACAGAAATTCTAAAAGTGTGCTGTGCTAATTAATCCTGGCTTACGGCTTTACCCTCGACCCCAAACCTAAACCCCCCAAAACGGAGGTCAAAGGACTAAGTTTTGGGCTGACTGAACGAAGGCACGAGAGAAGTCGCCTACATGGTAGTGTATATAGACCCAGTCGAAAGCACAGGTCTAAGAACCAGTGGTTTCCATTGTCTTGCTGAAGCCGGAGTAAGCGTAGCAAAGTGACCCACGATAAAGGTGACTGGGCTCCGGGGGTCGACCACCCTCTCCTATGTTCGAGCTTCTCGACTTGCGCGACACTAACCTCCGACTTCTTAGAGCGCTTTGAAGGTGTACCCTAAAACCCTAAGCCCTAAACTCAAGGCATAGGCTGCCTACCTACCGTGGGTATGCCAGCCCGCCCTCACCTGTTTTCTGCCCTGTTGGCTTTAGGCAAAAGTTGGGGCTTCGGGGGCGATGCTTGCCCATCGAAAAAACCATCTTTTTGTTTGACTTATACCAGGAAATCATAATAATCTGGAGCCTTGATAAGGCTGGTTTTATAAGGTCCAGGTATGTCTTCAGCTCTAGACTACAATTACCAAGTATTTCCTGCTCTGGGGTTCGAAGTCTATTCAGTGTTACCCTAAACCCTAAACGCCTAGCCCTAAATCCTAGATTCTAAAACCTGCACCTGTTTTACTGGTTTGAATAGCCGGAGCTTGGTCGAAGCACAAGCCACTCGATTGCAGTTTATTTAGGGTTCAGGGCTTTAGAACCTTAGGGTTTAGGGTTGACGGTTTAGGCTTTAGGGATTGAGGTTCAGGGCTTTGGGATTGATTCGTCATCTGCCTCGCTGCTGCGTGTCGATCTGCAGAAAGATCTTGTACCTGGTGAGGTAACAGTCCCCATGTGTGTGTGTCAACTAATGAAACAGCAAATCTATAATCACATGTTAGCATGTAGCCTTTATCTGGCTACATACATTTGCCTATATACGCACAGATGAAGTTTTGCATATGCGCGTGTCCATGAACCATATGGCGCCAACATCGCTGCACCATGTCCGTACATGCATATATACACATATATATATATGTATTAATGTCTGTATAGACAGCGGAAGTGTAAGTGTGTGTGTGTGTTTTGTGTTGGTCATTATTCAAACAATTTATACACTTCTTCATTACTGTATTCGCTTATTTGTAAGCATATTGGAATGTACATATCACATATGTATACCCGTTATACAAGGAGCCCTTCAAGGAACCTTACTTGCCAAATCCCATGATCCTTCGAGAAAAAATCAAACGATAGCTGGGTTGCCAATTCCCGGAGGCTTGGTGCCACGTGGCGCCGGCCTGGTATTGGAGTTTAGGGTTTGGGGGTTTTGGGGCTTAGGATGTGAATAGGGTTTTGGGCTATAGTATACCCCAATAAGTTGGAAACCAGATTAGGGACAATTAGTGTTGGAATTCCCTATACATAACTCTTAAGAATTTGAGACTACTGGGTTTCCAACTTTTTGGCTTCTACTGTAGCGGTTTTGCGGCTTCGGGTCCGGAGTCGGGCCGGCTGAAGGTAGGAGCGCAACTCAAAAGAACCCTCATGTAGGAACCTGATTAAGAAACCCTGGGCCTATAACCACAAAATAGCAGGGTTCATATAAGGAACCCTAATAAAGGCCCAAGGTTTTTTAATCAGGATCATACATTACACCACAAACCCACATGCACGGGGACAAAGATCGAGGTCCTCGGCGGCTACCCAGGGGCTTATAGCTTAAGGATAATAGGATTTCGGGTTCAGGCTTTAGGGTACTCATAAGACTTCCGGTTCAGGTTATAGGGATTGGGGCTCAAGATTTATTTTGAAGGTCATACCCTGCAATGAAAGGATATGGATCTACTGCTTGGTAGGGTTTCGTTTCGGGCTACAAATAAAGGAGGTATACCTACAGTAGCCAGTGTACTACATTGAAAAAGGAGGTAACCCTACAAACAAGTTGGCACATTGACTACAAGGTACCTTGGTTACTCTACTTAGAGCATCAGGGGACTTAGTAACTGGGGCTACAACTTTTGAAAACGATTGACAAGCTAGCCTTTACCTGAAATGCAAAACACATCTCACGGCCCCACGTCCATTGACAAGCTACTTAAACCCTAAACTGCAAAACAAATCTCACAGCCCAACGCAAAAACCCGAAAATTCTAAGCTTGATCCTGAAAATTTAAACCGTCTTACACCCTATTACAAAAAGAATTCCAGATATCGCTTACTGCAAAGCTCGAAATCCCCAAATCCGCAAGCCCCCACTCTAAAACACACTAAACCCTAACCTCAAACTCACCAGACTTAAAGGGGTTAACATAGAATTCAAGCACAAAACATTACACGAGGGTTTAAGGGCTTTAATAGAGGTTTAAGGTAGAGGAGGTTTCCCTACTATGCACAGTTCAGCTTTGATGGGCTCAAGTTCAAAGCTGTTACAGCATGCTGCCCGGCTGTGCCAAGTTGCTTCGAGGAAGTATAAACATCATTAGCGCAGCCTGAAGGCGGCGTACCAAACTAATCCGAAACCCTACGAACACCAACACTTCTTTACCTTCAGGTATGTATATGTATATGTATATGTATATGTATATGTATATGTATATGTATATGTATATGTATATGCATATGTATAAGTATATGTATATGTATATGTATAAGTATATGTATATGTAAATGTATATGTATATGTACATGTAGATGTATATGTCTATGTTTGTATATGTATACTGTTTACATATACATGTATACATGTATGAAGTATACATGTATACATGTATTATATATGTGTGTGTGTGTATATTTACACGTAAATTCGACCCATTTCTTACTGATGGGGATTTGGAGTATCTTGGTGGGCTGCCTAAACTCTACTATAGCTCTATACAGCCTGAACTAACCAAAACCCAGGGCCTAAACCCTGTCTGGCCTGAAGTCTTAACACTGAAGCCTAAATAAATCCTACAAACCCGAGAGCCTCACGCTTACGCCCGAAAACCTACATTAAACCACATGAAGCCTGAAACTAAATCCCATAGACCCTAAACCCTAAAGTTTCAACTGTGGAGCCTAAATCCCTTAAACCCTGAACGCTACATCAAACCCTATACAACCTAAACCTCGTAAGCCCGACAATAAACGTAAGCCCACATTGAACCCTAAACCCTAAGCCTCGACCCTACAATGAGCCTCGCCTCGTGGAGCTTCCGAACCGCCTCACCGACTTGCTCCTTTCTGGCAGTGTCGTTCTTCTGCTTTTTGTTATTTTTGCGCTGCATGAAAATGTCTTTTTGTGCTCCCTTCAACATCGTGGAAGTCCCCAAGTTTATCTGCTCTTCGGAAGCCGGGAATGCCTAGGACGAAATTCCGCAAGGGTCGGAGAGCCTGCTGTGCTTTTGGTGAGATGCAAAGCGAAACTCGGCAGACGCTACAAGAAGCCCGGCATTACTAGAATGGGCTCGAGCCCGATGTGTCAATGTATTGTTTGTGTCAAACACCACGGGTTTAAGGGCAACCTGCTGCCAACAATGGCATACCCGCAGCTCGCGCGGCAGGCCTTGCATGTGGATTGAAGGCAAAATGTGTGCATTCTGTTTGATGCTGATCTGTGGAGGTGAAGATTGAGGGCAGCCTGACAATGGGCTTCAAGTGTGAGCCTGCGGTAAACCGGCCCGACTGTTCTATTTCAGCGTTTCCGAAACGTGTGTTTAGCAGCCTCCGAGTCACAAACAACAAGCAACGTTGGTTGCGGTTTTCAATCTTTGCAGCGCAAAAAACTTATGATGAAAGGACAGCCTAAAATTTCAAACCATGCATAGGAACGATATGGAACGATGACAACGTATAGAAACGATGGCAACTTGCATGCACCAACAACCAACAGGCATCCACCAGCAAATCATACTCGTTGATGCCCAACTTCGGGGTCATGAAAACACTGCAGTCACCGGTTATACGCAATGTGGAATATCGGACTGGTTCTCCTGCTTGTAACCATATGCTTGCCTACAGAGCCGACAACTCACCGACTGAATAACATGATGCTCACGTAAACTATAAGACGCATGCTGCGTCTTGAAATTTGATCGGCTCATGTCTGCAATCTTATTTTAATAACGGAAAATCAGCAAAATTTATGTAGAGAGCGCGGTCACCAGGTGTGGGTTACCGTAATGGTTTGCCGTGACAAGAACACATAGGACAAGTAGCCCAATAAACTGAAATCCACACATCATAACAGACGACTGCAACAAACATGTGTGCAAACATCCAAACAACTGCCAATCCGAATGTTGCGATTTCAGTCATTGTCGCATGTTCCCGGAGGCTTCAATGCGGTCTCTGTTGCGAACAAAAGTCGCTCTTTCCTTGAATGTTTGACCGCCAGGCTTGTGCGCGACATTCTACAGTTTTAGGGCTGCAACTTTAAGCCTTCAATCTGCCAGGATTGGATTGCATTGTTTGTCGGTTTAGGGCTGGAGTGCCTTCACCGTTGACATGCTGCGGTATCCATGTTCCAGGCTTTCGCGTGACAAGGAAATCGATCTGCTCTGATGGGGTTTAGGATTCTGAAGTGTGCATTGATATCCTTATCGGCATTGTCAGCGCCAGGTGGCTTTCAGCGAACATTTCGGTACATACAAAGTGCCAAAAACGGCTGCTCTGCGAAACAAGCCGTATTATCGTGCCACATCATAACAAACACGCGTGTAGACAAATAAAACTCGTGCATGCATGAAGGCGGCAATCGTGCAGGCTGTTTTCGCTCCTTGTGAATGTGAAAGTTGCCTATTGACGAAACGTAGGTGTGCTTGTGCTGATGACGCTTAGCATGGTAATGCTGACACATCTGATGCTGCTGATCGTGTTTGTGGTGCAGGTGCCAATGCTGCAAGTTTTCATGTCGCCCATGCATGTAGGAAATAACCCTTGCAATACTGGTCATGATAAGGAGCTTTGTGGTGAAGACGACGATGACGCTGATGCTGGTCATGACGACAGGTCTGATGAAGGCGATGACCATGATGCTGAAGATAACGAACCCGATGAACGTGACGGCAGTGATGGAGAAGGCGAACACAGCAAGAGACGTGGTGATGACATATCCGAAAGGAAGATGATGAAGATGGTAATCACAACAGGGCTCTCGCTCTGTTGTGTGTTGTAAAGCGGAACCTAGCAGCAGAATCTTATTTAGTTCAACAAAGTGCTGCTGGCAGCCTGACGCCAATATTCCGAAACATAGTCGCACTGGGCTGTGTCATTGACACCCCTAGCCCGTAAATAGTGCCAGGCGTACAACGAAATGGAACACTCGTGAACTAACACCAATGCTCGCATGAACAACAGCGGCCACAGCATTCATAGCAACAGAAAAAACCATCACCTTCTTCATCAGGAAGCTACCTGCAGCAAAGACGTCGACAAATACGACAACACCAGGCCAGCAAACACAAAGCCAGTAGTTACAACAAAAACCAACCACAGCCCAACAACATCATCAGCACACTCACCAACACCAACACCTAGCAGCAACTTCGACAGCAACAGCAACGGCAACAGCCGCAACACCGCACGAAAAAACAAAACAAACAACAGCAACACCAAAAACACCAATCATAAGAATACCACTGCCACCACCACCACATCCACCACAACCACCACCACCACCCCACAATCACCACCAGCACCAGCACCAGCACCAGCACCACCAAAACCACCACAACCCCACAACCCCACAACCACCACCACCACCACGACCAGAAGCAGCAGCAGCACCACCACCACCACCAGCACCACCGCCACAAGCGTAACCACCAGCGCCGCCACCACCACCGCTAACAACAACATGATTTCAAACGAACGCTGTGCGAGCGTGCTCTGCACTTGGCGGGCGCTAGGCTTGTCTGGCACTCATGTGAAACATTCTGTTCCGCTGAGAAACTAGTAACTAAATAACAAATCTCATCTCATCGTTGACACAGGAACCGTACGGCTATAAGCTGTGGCACAACAACAAGAAACACTGACAACAACAACAGCAACAACTACTTTACTACTACACCCGCAGCAGGAGCAGCAGCAGCAGCATTGACAGCAACAGCGTCAGCAACAGCAGCAACAACCTCAACCTGAACCTGAACCTAAACCTGACCCTGAACCTCAACCTCAGCCACCACCAACACAACCAGCAACAACAACAGCGACACCAAACGAACAAAACAAAACAACAAACAAAACAAACAGACAAACCAAACAACAGGCAAACCAGCAAGCCAACAACGACAACAACAACGACAACAAAAATACGACGACGACAACAGCAACATCAACAACAGCAACAGCAGCAACAACAACAATGCAACACCAGCACCAGCAGCCACAACGATAACAACAACGGCAACAACAACAACAACAGTCACCAAAACACAAAGCACAAAACAAAAAACACCAACAACAAGAACAACAACATCATCAACAACAGCAACAGCAGCAACAACAGCAATGCAACACGAGCACCAACAGCCACAACGATAGCAACAACGGCTACAACAATAACAACAGCAACAATCTCAACACAAAAAACAACACACACCAACTACAAGAACAACGGCATCCCCAACAACAGCAGCAGTAGCAACGACAACAGCAACAATGCTGCACCAACGCCAACAACCACAACGATAACAACAACGGCAACAACAACAACAATCAACGACAACGACAACGACAACCACAGCAACTGCAACAACCACAACAACAACAACAGCAACAGCAACAGCAGCAGCAGCAGCACCACCAACAACAACAAAACACAAACAACAAACAAACGCACAGCACCAACGCTAACACCAAAACCTTCACCACCACCACCACCACCACCGCCACTACTGCCGCCACCACCACCACCACCACCACCACCACCACTTCCACCACCACCAGCAACAACAACAACAACAACATCAACCACGACAACAACAACAACAAGCACAACAACAACAACAACAACAGAAGCAGCAGCAGCAACACCAACATCAACATCAACAGCAACAACCACAACCACAACCACAACGACAGCCACGGTCACAGCCGCAGCCGCAACCACAACATCAACAACAACAAACACTGAAAACACACAACGGCAAACAACAAGGACCAAGCTACAACAAAAAACAAACCAGAAACAACAAACACTAAACAAACGACAGAAACAGCAGCACTCGTCGTACCAGCAGAAAATTTACTGCCACATTGGCGACAATCGCAGCATAGCACACTATGTTCACGAAATCAAACAGAGAACAAACAAAGACAGACACAAGACATCATCCAACATCTCAAAACGTGTCGAAACATACACCAAAGCCCCAGCACCGCAGCGCAGCTATGATCAGAAGCCACAATCAATGAACAGAGGATCAGAAACCGTAGCCAGTCAAACACTCCCAGAGGTTCTCAACATAAACTTTAGGCCCGAATTGTCCTTGAACTCCCAGCTCCCAGAGGTTCTCAACCTAAACCCTCAACCCAACACCCTAAACCCTAAACTCTAAACCGTCAAAGGCCCGAATCTATCTTGAACCCCCCAACTCCTCGCCCCCAGCCGGCCACGATTGCAAGTCGACACGGTAGAGAAACTGCACCACCTTCAAGGGATGGGATTCCTCCTGCTCTTCTTTAGGGTTTAGGGATTTAGGGGTCTCTTGTTTAGGCGAAGAAGAGGCTACTCTGCAATCTCTACAGTGAATCCCAGAAAGGTGGACTATGGGTCTAGGGTGATCGGTGCTGCAACCCCCTATACTTTACCTTAATGAGACATGAGGATCACGACGTTCACGTTTTATGGTTTAGGGTTTAGGTTTGCCACTGTTTGGTGCTGGGTCTCTGGGCAAGGTTTGCGCGGATTTTTTTTATGTTTTGGCACGCGGATTTTTTGGCCGGCAGTGCAGGCTAAGTTGTGCGCGGATTTTTGCGCGGATTTTTTTGAGGGACATAGAATCTTAAGAAAATCCGCGGCAAAATCCGCGAGAAAATTTACTCCGCGAGACAACCCGGCAGGGCCATGCAAAGAAATCCGCGAAAAATCCGTTGCCCAGACAGCCAACCCTAACACTGTGGTGGAAAGACAGTGGCCACGTTGTTGAAAGGTCGTCTTCGTCAAAATCCGAAAACCTTTTCGATATCAGACACTATCATGTACTACCTAATGTACTATAGACGTACAAATGCATTTATCGACTGTAATATTATTCTATACTATACTGTAGGAGACCACACCAAGGAGCGTGGAAGACTCGAATAGTGTGAGACGGGGAGCTCAATAATCAAGACTCCATATTAATAAACAAAGAGCTCAGAATACTTACGACAGCAATAACAACTATCGTATGAGTAACAGCAATAATTCCAATAGTAATGACAGTAGCAAAATATGCTGTATAATGTGTACTATAATCTACTTTCATGTGCCGTAATAAATGTCAGGTCCGGAAGCGCCAATTCAACAGATTTCACAAGGCCTAGCCCCTAAGCCCCTAAGCAGTGGACGGCGCCGGAGGACCATGAACCCTAAACCCTAAACCCTAAACCCAAAACCCTAAAACCCTAAACCCTAAAGAACTAAATTTCGCTCGAATGGGTGCAGCACGACAGAGCGAGAGCCACGGACCCACCGGGCCTTCCAACCACGCACCTACCGTATTTTATAGACCACGAATTTGATGGTATGATGTGATACATTCATGGTCATGATAAAATAATACGTACAGTACAGTTTAGGACATTTATGGCAATTACATTCTAATACATTACAAGGCCGACTATGGTACATCATTATACCGCCCAGTACCCAAGGCGCTGAGTGCTACTACACTGTTTGGAGTTAGGGTCTAGGGGTGGTTCATCTTCGACCCCACTCAATCACAAATGGCCTCAGCGACCTGAATTCCTTCAAATGAATTTGCTTTCGTCGCCAGGCTAGTGTTTAGTGGTGTAATAACATAGGAGTGGTTGTCAAAATTCGGGTCGCTTTTCGGGTCCCTAATATAATACGGCATCTAATATTTAGGGCACCCAAAAAGGAACCTAATGCTGACAACTACCCACATAGAGCTCTAGGCGGCCGCAGGGGGTCTCAGAGGGTTTGGCTTAGGGGACTTCGGGCGCGAAGGGGGTTTAGGGTTTAGGGTCTAGGGGTTTAGGGTTTAGGGTTTCAGGCAAACAGAGGTAAGGAACCCTGCCTGTTAACCCAAACAACCCGCCTCTAATCTCTAAGTAAAGGGCATGAATGCCCTAAACCCTCAAACCTTCTGATGTAGGGGCCTTAATAATTAGAATAGGGTTTTGGGGCCCATTATACTATGACTATAACAAGGAACCCCCAAAAATAGTATTGGTAATTAGTGAGGCCTCTACATTACTTTGGGTTTAGGGCAGGGTTGGGTGTCCGGGTAGATCTTCAACTTGGGCTTGTGGGTAGTTGGATGCACTGTGGCGAGGGTTTGGGCATGACTGTGCGGCAGTTTTGTAGGAGAACTGAACACAAAGCAGACTCGCAGCACAAAATGTTGCTGCTGTGACACCTTGGACTCAGATGTTTTGTGACCCGTTTTAGGGACTGACGCGCCAGACCCAAGACCCTAAAGCCCAGGTCCTAGCATGTACATTGAGGGTCTATGATTTCCAAAAGGCCCGGCAAGATCAAGAGCAATGCCATCCCTGCAAAGAAGGGTTTAAGGTTTAGGGTTTAGGGTTTCCCTAAACCCTAAACCCTCCCATTATACCCTGTAGAACCCTCCTTCAAACCTACTCTTAACCCGTCAAGTCTTCATCCTTAGCCCCATCTTCTAAATCCTGGACCAAACCCCAAAACCGTAAACCCCTGAACCCTCAAAGATCCCTACACCCTCAGATGGATCTTCAGCCCCTGACCCCTTAAAGGGGCCCCAGACCCCAACAAAACATCTCCAAGCCGAAAGCCTAAACCCGAATTCCGAAACGATGATCCCCCGCTAGAAAAAAATTCTTAAGGCACCTCCTCCACGCTAACTTCACCACTGTGATCCGAATCGAGCTGCCTCCAAAGAACAAGAAGCCTCATCCATCCAAACGACTTGTGGTGCAGGGGGTCTTGTACCTATGTAACGAACCTCTAAGAGACGTGTAAGACTTCGCATTGTAACATGTGAAGAGTCTTGTGGGATGTGAGATGGCTGCATTGACTTACGGGTGTGAGGTGCAGGGTTTTGGATTGAAGGTTCTCGGCTCTCAAGGCTTGAGATCAGAATCCCTGAGCCTAAACCCTAAACCATTTAAGGCTTGGAACTCATGATTTTGAAAGGGAGCCGTTGTTATGCTCGGTCCCAAGAAGCTTCGGGTGGCCGCATATCCCATGACGTGTACGAAACAAAGGACAGGGAGAGAGAGGGAGAGACGTGTGTGTGTGTGGTGTGTGTGTGTGCGCATATACCTTAAATGCACAAATGAATGGATGTATATGGACATATACATGCACTGTACGTGTGAATATGCTCGTATACGTATGTATCTCACATACACACAGGGCTTGTCGACAACATTATTGCTCCCTCAAGCGACCTTAAAACCAAACTTCTTTCGGCCGGAAGAGTCAAAGCAGAACTACATGCTGTCTACAAGCCCTAAGACCTTCTTGATTCTGGCTTTCGAGTTTAAGTAATTACATGTTACGGTTTAGAGTTTCGGAACCTAGTGGTTGTAATTCAAGTTTAAGGCATAAGGTTTGCGTATTTAGGGTTTTTGGACTTCGAGTTTAAGATGTCTGGGGTGGATTAGCACAAGTATTAGCGACCCTTATGACTACAAGCGGATATACAAGGGGAATCAAAGGGATATCGTTACTATAAGCAAATATTGACCACAGCTTTCGATTGTGACTCTGACTTAAGCTGTGCTTATCGTGAGGTTTGATATTGTGAGGACAGTTACTACAGCTACTATAATAGCAATTTGATATGCTGTGGAGACTGTCTATCCCAAACCCGGAACCCTTGCCCTGACCACTGTAGAAGCCTGCACAATTAATACATGTTAAGTGTCTTCCTTTACGGTTTAGGGTTTAGGGGGCTTCTTATTGCAAAGAGTTCTATACATTCAGGGCACTCTATCATGAAGCTGGCTTGGTGTCCGGAATCTGGGCCTGCAAACTGGGCCGAGAACCTCAACAAAAAGCTGCTTAACGGTCAACGTTGCTTGTGCCCAGCTCCC
>BGNK01005258.1:3949-41189 GCA_003297005.1 Symbiodinium sp. clade A Y106 | reverse complement strand
CGCATCCGAAGCGACTCCTGGTCCAAGGCCGAGGCGGACTCCCGCTTCCTGCGGACGAATGATCTGGGTCCGCTGGACGCCCGTTACTTCCCAAACACCCCGGGCGCCGAGGGCGGCGGTATTTTCAATTTGGTTCAGACCCAGTTCAACTCAGCTGCGACTGCTGGAGCAAGGGCCAGTCGGACGGGCGCTACCCCCTGATCGCCAACTTCAACTCCCTGGGCCAGCGTGTCACGGACCTGGAGAACGCCCCCGGAGTGGATTCCACGGCGGACCTCACGGTCAACAGCCTCCGGCTACGAGCTTCGTGGACACGCCACTGCTGCAGAGTGCTGCCGCGGACCTGCATATCCGGAACGCCACCACTACCATCCGTGCCGAAGACGGCACCCTGCTGGCCAGCTTCGCAACCGGCAGCATAGGCCTGGAGCAGGACATCACCGTCCGGGCCGACCGGACCCTCAATGCCACCACGGCGGATTTCGCCCAGTTCTTCGTGGGCTCCACGGCAGCGACCGGTACCTTTGCGAGCTGCGGGTGCAGGCGCCGCTGGTGCGCAGCGACCCGGCGGCACCATTGCTGACGATCCAGGGCGGTACCAACGGGGTGCTGGTGGACGACACCCTGCGCATCAACGGGGCCCTCGTCCCCGAGGCGTCGCTGCCCTTCCTGAGCCTTTCGGGCGGCACCAGCGTGCAGGTGCTCAGTCCGCTGCTGGAGCAGATCGCGGTGGGGCCCACCAACGGTACCGTGGGGGTGGTGGTGTGGAATACCGCGGCGACGGGCGAGGCTTCTTTGCTGCTAGACGCCAACAGTCAGGGAGGCGTGGCCGAACTGAAGGTGCTGGCGGGCGGGGGCGTGCAGTTGAACAGCATCTTCCAGTTCATCTCCATGAACAACACGGTCGCAGTACTGCGGCTGAGCCACCGGTCCGAGGCGTTCAGATGGCAAAAACCGAAGATCACCTCCCCGTTCCAGGGATCCGCCGGTGTTGGGCTCGATGGCCAAATTAGCGATGCCGTTCGTGGATCGGCGGAGGCAAGGACCAGCTTGGCTTCGTCGCCCAGGCCGCCGGGAAGCTGGGCGAGACCCTGTGCAAGACCATGAGCGGACCGGAGGAGCTGCTAGCTTTGGACTATCAAAAGCTCTCGGTGGTCCTATGGAGCGTGGTGAAAGGTGGACAAGTTGGAGAAGAAGCGGGGTAGATCGAACTAGAAATGGCGGAACAGGAGGCTTTCCGGATCTTTTGTGCAAGCTTTTAAATTTAAAATTCGAGGTTTTGATTCGACATCCCAGACACTCTTTTTCATACAACCTGAACTTTTTCATTGTTGCGTCTTGAATGCATGCATCAGAGTGGCAGCTCAAGCAGAGCGTCGATCTCAAAACTTTTCGGGGGCTCTCATCTGTCCAAGAAGTTCTGGAGGTTGCGAGCCGCATCTTTTCAGAGCCACCCGCCCCAGTTTTGTTGCCTCTCGGAACGGGAAGTGCATGCTTTAGCACGGTTCCATCTGTGGCCCGAACAACCATGGAATCAATGCTTGCAATTTCGCGAGAGCTGGTCCGTATTGCGGTCCAAGCTTCTTCTTGCATTTGTCAGAGCTCTGAATGCGCCCGCTTCTTCCAATCGGCGTTTGCGACCTTCTGTAAGCTTCTTGTTGTGCTGGAACTTGGTTGCATTGTCCTGGTCCGAGGGGTCCTTCTTCGGGCGATCTGGAAGAGCTTGCGGGGATCCCGCACGTTGAAGTCCCGGGCCAGCTGCTCCAGCAGCCCGATGGTGTTGAAGGTTTGCGTGCTAACAATTCTAATCTCCTTCCAAACACGCCCTGCGGCCTGTCGACGTTGACGACAAAGAAAGAAAAGCGGAAACTGCACATGTCCTCTGTGCCAGATGCCCTGCCTCTCTCTGATGTTCAGTTTCAAAAACTACGCCGCTAACGCCCCATATGACCTTCATGTGCTGAAACCGTCGCGCGTTGAAAGACATAGGTTTGTCATGAGTGTCGATCCATGTTCCTCTAAGCTCACGAACTTTGCCGTTTTTTGCTGGTTGTTTCGACAGAAGTTCCTTCTTCGTCTTCAATCCAGACTCTTTGCCTCCATTGAAATTTCCAAGAGTGATGGCATGGTTCAGTTTTCCGACCATGTTTTGCATGTCGCGATGCAGTCCGATTCGAGGATTTGAAAGACCGCGATGGTCCAAGTTCCATGGAAAGCGATGTCGCATGAAACGGTTGACTGCGATGCATGCTTCTTTCATCGAGGAAGCCTTCGACACGTTCGGAGCATTGCCTCCAAAAGCACCCAAGGTGCAGTACCGCTCAAATGCTCCTTGCTCCGATGGCGCGTTGTCGACCGCCATGTCCATTGTGGCGACCACTGATCAAGCAAGGCCACTTCGCATGTGGACGAAAGCTCGGTCATTTTTGTATAAAGATAGGGTGGAGCCACGGGTCCGGGATTGAAGTCTTGAAGCTGGCGAATGGCAAGGGGCACGGGAGGTCGGGTTAATTTGGCTTTCGGTTCAGCACTTTGCTGGCACTGCTTATTTGGCTGACAGGACCGTCGGAGTTTGCGCCGCGTCCATCTTGCTTCACCAGCTCCTGATTCCCAGGGGAAGTCAGTCACCCGGAGGACGCCGAGCAAGAAGAACTGTATGCAGCTGAATGCTCGTTGCCTCTTTCCGTCTGCATATTGCAGAAATGGGTGCACTTCTATCAAGTCCAGCCAAAGGCGTCGCCAGAGAGCATCTGGAAAGGTCGTGATCTTGAAGGATGCACACTTCCCACACACCCCATGTGCAAGGCAAGTACCATCTGCCTGTCATGCTCTATAAGAGTGCTGACTCAGCGGCTGCTGCCTTCTTCGACCTCCTGACGCTGCGCCGTGTGACAAGTCGAAGCTCTGCGACGAGTCATTCGCGGGCACTTCCCGGATGCTGCAATCTGAGGTACTCCGGTATTCTGGAGGTGGTTGCGGCGGTGGCAACGCTGGAGCAGGCATACAGACACCAGCGCGGCGTTGCAAGCTGTGCACAGGTGCGCATCGTGCTTTTGTTCCCTGCCCTAAGCATCACTGCTGCACGCCGGGGCTCAAGGAGTGGGGCAGCAAGGCTGCAGGGGATCATTGAAGCGTCGACCTACATCATGGGCTATTCGAAGGATGTGTAGTCTGTGCATGTGTCATGGTGCCGGCAGAGTACGTAGGGTTTTAAGGTGTTCTAAGGTTGGTTGCGCAAAGGGCCTTGTGTGACTCGTCCACTTGGCTTTCGCTCGCTACCTTTCACCGTTCACAGGAACATGCAAGAGTGCAGAAGCGGAAACCCTTTCACCCCGATAGTAGCAGCAGGGTGCAGCGTTCATTGTTCCGGCATGCTAGCTCCAATTGTTCAGCCTTGCCGCCGGATGTATGAACTGAAGATCACGACCGTGGGAATGTGCCGCCAACGACGAAAAAAAGAATATCAGTTTTGCACCGAATAGATTCTTTCAATTCTTGGAAAGCGTATTTTTGATGATATTACCCATCTACTTGGAGGGGCAGGGGGCTTAGTAAGTCGTTTATAAGTGGGGGTATAATTGGGGTAACTCCATTTAGGGTACTTATAACTCTACTGAAGAAGACCTTACTTACTAAGTCCCCTAAAGCCCCTCCATCTATATTGGAATGCGAGTAGCTTTGGTGTCTTGCTCGGCTCAAGTCTCGATGTGGGTGCACGAGCTCATGTGGGAATTTTCGGAAGGGTTTAGGGTGTAGGGTTTAGGGTTTAGGGTGTGGGGTATGTTTGAAGAAGCAATCGTTCTCATTACCCTTGAAAGCCTTTTTCTCTGTATTGTGTTTTCGCAGCTGTTTTTGGATTCCAAATGCTATCATGCTTGTCCAGGCTGGAATCTCAGTGCATGCCGCATGCCGCATGACCAAGCAACATGCGTGATTTGCAGTTCGATGCTGTGAATCGAGCGTTCGAGATGGAGACTTGGGCTTGCACTCTTGGGTCAAAGGTCGGCAAGCGATATGTGTCGGAACAACGAGAGATTGATCCACTTTTCGCCAAAGCCATGCAGGAGTCAGCAGCATGTCAGTGTCACTATATTCAGATTCGTCGTGTGATTCTGAGAGAGCAGGGATGGTCGCTTGCAAGGAGCTTTTAGCCAGAAGCAAAGTCTTCCGCGACACACACGAAGAGTGGCTCGGTGGCCTTTGTGAAGCCTTTGTGCAAGTTTCCCTGTGTCAAGGGAGTCAAGAGTCAAGGTTGGTCCGTTTTGCAGTTTAGCAGCACTCCCTGGTACTTCATGTCTTTGCAGCTGCTTTGATACTAGGTTTTGGAAGCTATTGAATTGAGCATTGAGCATGCCCAGGTTTATTCGCGATCTCATTGTGTCGTGCAATCGAAGAGCGGCTTGGCCTTCAATTTCAACAGTGAGTCGTCTTGTTTCCAAAGCAGTTCTGCCTCGTGCTGTGCCATGCTTCTCTTGCCATCCGCGTGAGGAGTATCCTGTCAATCGGTACATCATGGAAGAAGGAATGAAGGGGGATTCGATGTGCCGTTCTCAGCTTCGCAGCCCATGAACCACTCCGCGCATTCATCTTCAGCTTCTCTACTGATTGCAAGGGGCTCTGGACTTCAAGGAGCATGTATAAACGACTTGCTTGAAATAATGCTGTTCCCCGGCACTTTGGCTCTGTATTTCAAGCCGTAGGCACGTAGGGTCGAGCCTGATGTGTTGTGGCTAAAGCTCTGGACAGCTGAGCTTCATCCTGGAACGTTTACTTACTGCTCCGAGACGTTGCAACGACAGCCTGCATGTATGTTTGTATGTGGACATGTAGCACATAGATACAACTAGATTCTCTGCAGACCGCAGTGCGTGGTTATGTCAGCGGACAAACAGTGATGCAGGTAGGCGGAAGGAGGTGGGAGGTTTGAATCTCGCCCGAGCTTTGCGCAATGCAGGGCACTCTTGTCGTCCATGCTCCTCCCCTACCTCACACACCGTTCTTGTCACCAGCCTCTCAGTCCTGGCGAGCCGTCCCGAACTTCACGGGACAACACTGGCGTTTCGGCCTTCCTGCAGTTCTCTCCTTGTGCTGCGCCTCTAGGTGGAAGAGCGGCGCCGGGAGACATACCAAGACCAAGAGCTACCGAGTCCTCGCGCGAGCGGAAGCGCAGCAGACCGAAAGGCCAGAGCTTCCCGAGAGCCTTGACGAGGGGAACGGAGAGGAAGAGGACGAGTTCTTCCGTGAGACGTTTCCACGCCCCGACCAGCTCGAAAAATGGGTGGATGGCAAGAAATACATCTTGGTCAAGTACAGCAAAAGCCCAGAGTGGGTGCCTGAGGAAGATGTAGGCACGTACCGCTTCTCACTTCGGGGCTACGAATCCAGAGGTGATGATGGCAAGTGGGTGTCTTATGCACAAATGCCAGAAGACACGTCTCATCTCACAGATGCCCAGCGTGAGCGGCTGATCTTAGAGTTGAGAGGTCAGGTGAACTTCAACCTCTCTGATGGAACGGACGAAGACGGCTTTAGACCGCTCCCGAAGGTGCCCCCTTTGGAGAGGTGGCCATATTATCAGATCGAGGTCAGTGAGGATCTGAAAGCCTCCCCTGAAGAGCTCAGTGACTTCCAGGAGTTACTTTGTCATAGTTGGGTAACATTTTACATTTTTATGGGTACTTAAACCCAATATGGAATAAAAATGTACATTTTTATTCCTATCCCAACCATGAACTAGGTTAGATCTGACGGAGGACCTGCCTCGCGCTTTCTTCCTGGCGAACAGGTGGAAGACCGCCAACGAGGCAAGGCGCCACCTAGGCTACAGCGTCAACACCACCCTCAACGATGTGGCCAACATGAACGGGACGGTCCTTGGCTTCAAAGCCATGGTGGAGCAATTCAAGCGAACCTCGAAGTTTCGAAGAAGGAAACCCGAGGATCCAGTCCCCTCAGATGCGGAGAGGCTCACGAACTTGAAGTGCAGCAGCTTGCTCGGTACAACGAAAGGCTCAGCTATGGCCATTTGGTGCTACAACAGTCGGAAGCACAAGCTCTTGGTGGATGTTTGCCTCGGTGACGACTGCATGGACCAAGGCCTCTATGCCGAGGAGGTCTTGCTGAGAAAGCTAATCTCCACTGCTGCTGATCTTGAAGCCACGAAGCTGTGGTGTCGGAGCAGGCGAACAGAAAGCGGCAAGGTCTTTCTGCCGCCGCCCATGCGAAGTCTCGGCTTCACCGCCGTGCCGGTTGAAGAGCAGGAGGAGGAGGAATGGGAGGATCTGAGTGCGCCAGTCAGCAAGACTGAAGTCTCAGAAGCCATCCCGGGGCTTCATTTGTGGATGACAACACGGGACCTTGAATCCTACATGGCAGCTGCAAACACTTGGTGCGATGAGATGGGGGCCACGGACTTGAACGAGGTGGCAGATAACAAGCAGGAGCTCGCTGACTTCCTGCAAACAGAGCACGGGATGTCAGAAGACGAGCGTCAAAGGCTGGTCCAATACTAGATCGACATCACGTCTTGCTGCGGATAGGAGGAAAAGGCTGCCACTAAAGACACATCGTCAGTGCTTCTCATGTCGTCCCAGGCAGTCGAGGATTGCAATCTAGCAGCTCTTTGACACTTCAGGGCTTCTGCTCCGAGGTACGTTCTCTTCAAGGGTGTGGTGGAGGCTCCCCGGAGTTGCAAGAGACGTCTGACAGAGCTTAGAGGACTCTTGCGATGGGACCCTAAACCCTAAACCCCTAAACCCTGGAGCTGGCAGGTTACCTCTGGAGGTAGATATGTGTGCAAGTTGAAAGACGGCTCCATCATCGGAGAGGCGGGGATCATGAATGCTCCCAGACTCCGTCGACTGTGCATTGAGCTTAACACCTGCAGTCGCATTCGCCGCATCCGCCGGCTCTGCCCAGACAAACGCGACAAACCATGAGTTAAAACAACAAGATGCAGCCACGTCTTGTAAGAGCATTATGTCGCCCTGCACTCGTTGATCCCGACGCACAACGTGCTTGCCATGTGTCATACAAAACATTTATGCGTGCTGAACAGCCTGGGTCATGGCGGTTCCTCCGAGTCTTCTACAGGCCGCCTGTACCGTCGAGGGTTGAGGGCCGTTAAGGGAGTAGATTCCAGGCAGAGCTAATGAAGCGTGGAGGCTCTTGTGGTTTATGGTGCTGAGAAGCCCGACGCCAGCGGAAGGCAATTCCGACGTGTCCCGGCCAGAGGCTGTCGCTAACTCTAAACCCATGTGCGTTGTGTTCCGAGGTGTGCACTGCAGATGGAGACTGCGGACCGCGAAGATACCTCTTCTGCAGCTTCAACTACAGGCCGTTGGCTTTGAAAGACCCTCAGGGCTCCCTGAACCCCAGACCTTCCAAAATCATTTCACTAAGGAATATACCTTAAATCATATAGGGGATCCTACTATAATTTAAGGTATATTCCTTAATTGAGGATTTTGGACGGTCTGGTCCCTTAAACCCGAAACTCTGAACCCTAACAGCCCTCAACCCTAAAACCCGAAAACCTAAACCCTATATAATTTAAGGCATATTCCTGAACCCTAAACCCTAAACCCTTAAACCCTCAACCCTGAAAACCCTGAAAAACCCTAAACCCCTCAGTCCCTAAACCCCTAAAGCCTAAACCCTAAAGCCTTAAGTGTAGATAGGCCTCCTTCTGAATATTGGTGAGTGTATATATTGGGTTTCATTATGGGGATACTAGTAATATAAACCATACCCAATATCCGGTTCCTGCCGAAGGAACGGACTCGGTGACCAGCGCCTCCTTTGGTTCCAAGCAGCGCTGAAGCTTTCAAAAAGGTGTCTCGGCCGCCCAGAGAGATGTTATAGTGTAGCGTACTATCGTGTGTTGCATTAGATAATATTCTGTTTATGTCGCGTGACATGCTGTACTGTTGTATCAGCTTTTTCTATTGCGCTATTGTATGATGCTATATTTTAGATCATAATACATTGTATCGCCTGGCTCCCTCCAAGGCTTGGCAGGACTCTGGTCTTGCGGCAGGCTTAGCTTCAGGGAGACAGGCTACTTGGAGGATCAGGGGACTTAGTAAGTCGGGTTGTAAGTACCTCAATTGAGAATTTAAGTAATCATACGTGGCCCAAGTTACGAAGTTCAATGATCCTTCAAGTAGGGTGCGAGATGCTTGCACAGGATCAGGCACCAAAGCCAACAATACTCTACTTGGAGGGGCAGGGGACTTAGTAAGTAGGTCATAGGTAGAGTTATAAGTACCCTAAATGGAGTTACCCCAATTATAACCCTTACTTGTAACCTACTTACTAAGTCCCCTGCCCCTCCAAGTAGCTGAGTTAGGCCGCCGTTTTGGGTGCCGGACGTTGATGGCGACCAGTACCAGGATTGACTTGAAGCTGGCCCTTAAACGCTACATCCTAGCCTAAACCTTAAATCCTAATCCCAAAGCCTTAAACCCTAAACCCTAAATCCTGAACCGTTTCATCGGGAGTGGCAAGATGCCAGCAGAGGAGAGAAATGCGCACTTCGAGCCGTTCCACAGCTTGTACGAGCCAGCAGCGTGCTCTACCCAGAATGCAGTAGCCAGCATCTGCCTGCTTGGAAGAAGGTTGTGCGCCCTGGTGTATGCATGCACGTGCTTCCAAGTGAGCATACACCACATGCTCCTAACATAGTTTCTGATGTTCGCAGAAATGGTCGTGCAACTAATTTCGTGTGTTATTATTTGGGAGTTTCCGAAAATAGGGGACCCTAAGATAGTACGCTAAATAGTAGGATCCTTATTAGAAGGACCCCAAAATAAGGTACCCCTATTTTCGGAAAGCCCCATTTCTGGCGTAGCCAGGAGAGGGAACCCTAAGCCCCTCATCGTTCCTTGTGGTGGAAAGGTTTGGTGACTACGCTTCCTGGATTTCCTACGCGGATTTCCGAACCCAAGCAAATACCACGATCGACATGGTCTACATGACTCCGAGAGAAGCCAAAAATCATCATGGTCGAAAGCTCGGTGGATTGAGTTCGGGCGCTGGCTGGTAGAGGGGGCAAGATCCTGGCATTTGAGAGCTGAAAGCTGAGGTATCGACTGTCACGCAGGGCAAACACTTGAGATGCCCGATGGAAGGATGAGCATCTTCGAAGATGACTGGCGGTACTCCCAAGTCAAGTGCCCGCGGCTCAGCGCGAGTTGGGGCGAGGCTCCCTGGTTCTTAGTAGGGATTGGGGGAATGGATTATGGGGACTATTCTTGGGGATTATATAGGGGCTACCATTGGGCCTATAGGGTTTAGGGTTTGGGGAATATATAGGGGCTACTATAGGGATCCATTCCCCCATTCCCTACTAAGCACCAGAGAGGAGGTTCCGTCCCTGCAGCTTCAGGCTTGGAAGCTCGCGAGATGATGGGACCCTTCTTGCAGAGTCGCGAGGAGGCCTCGGCTAGCGGCTACTTGGAGGGGCAGGGGACTTAGTAAGTAAAGGTTATAGGTAGTGTTATAATTGGGGTAACTCCATGTAGGGTACATATAACTCTACTTAAAACCTACTTACTAAGTCCGGCTCATTTAACTAAGGAATACATACCTGAAATCATATTGGGGATCCTACCACAATTTAAGGTACAGTATGCATGCTCTCATAAACTTCGGCGCTGGATTCCGAGGGTTTGCCGAAGGGAGGTGGGCAGCAGAGGCAATGGATTTGCAACCTACCTCCCTGAACCCTAAACCCTAAACCCTTTACTAGTATCACACGAAGCATCAGGCGAGGGACCAAGGGGTAGGGGAAGTGCATCTAAACCGCCGGGGGGCGTCATTGATCCGGAGTCGAACGCCTCAGAGCGCGTAGAGGTTTTGGTATAACTGGGAGTTTCCCAAAATAGGGGGCCCGAATATAGCACCCGAAATAGTAGGATCCTTGTCATAAGGACCCCAAAATAAGGTACCCCTAATTGTCGGAAACTCCCAGATTGGTCTCGTCTTCGAACCTTGCAATGGCCCGTGACATGATTCGTCCCACGAGCCTTGTTCTCCCCAAGAGTTAACCTACCTTTGGATAGTAGGGAATGAAAGAATGGTAGTAATAGTAGTTTTAATGCTACCCCATTCCTCCATTCCGTACTAACCAAAGGTAAGTTAAGTGAAGTTGATAGCGAAGGAAGGAGTACAAAAGGAGAGTTTGTTCCGGAGCTGGACTCCGATCGGAGTGCGAAGCAGAGCTTACCTTTAAAGGGTTCTGTTAAGGGTTCCTCTTAAAAGGGGTCTATAAGGATCAATTACTATAAGGGGTATTATGGGTGTTTAGTTTAGGGGCCTAAATAATTTCCAATACTATCCGTTCTTGAATCTTCACTGAGGGCGCAGGGTTTAGGCTTGGACTCGTCAAGACTCGACAGGGTAAGCAGTTTCCGACTTGTTCAACTTCAAACCCTAAACCCTAAACCGCTCGAAAGAAGAGCGAGGCAAGAGCGGGGGAAGAAAAAAAGCTGATTGAGCTCCCTGCAGGTCCTGGCAGCTTGGTCCAGAACCTGTCGTTTTTCCAGTTGCTGCCATTGCCAGAGCCTACCTGTGGTTACTAGGGAATGGAGGAATGGGGTAGAATTATAACTACTATTACTACCATTCTTTCCCTACCTTTGGTTAGTAGGGAAAACCCTAAACCCCAAACCCTTAACATACTGTTGGTTAGTAGGGAATGAAAGAATGGTAGTAATAGTAGTTATAATTCTACCCCTTTTTTCTCCATTCCCTACTAACCAAAGGTAAGAGAGTTGAAGTCAGGGGGCTGCTGCTTTCCGCTGAGGCATTGAACACTCGCAACAATCAGGAACTCCCTGGCTACCGACTCTTGGTTCCCATATAGGGGTGGTTCTCCAAATTAGGGTCCCTTGTGGCGTCCTTCATATAAGGGTGTCGTAATATTTTGGGGATCTACAAGGGGACTGCCCATGAAGCTTAGACACTACTTGCCTTTGACTTGCAGCCACCGAGGAGTGGACTTGATTCCTCTAGGACCGACAATTCTTGTGGCCGTGCCATACTTGGAGGATCAAGGGACTTAGCAAGTAAAATTATAAGTACGTTAGCTGGGGTTATGAGTTACATGTAATCATAAGTACAGGTGCCTTATTCGTAAGCCTATATGCTAAGTCCCATAATCCTTGAAATACTTCCTTCGCCTGAGTTGCAGGAGAGTGTGGGAAGCAGTCACCCGAAAACCTAAACCATGAACCTTACACCGCAGGAGAGGGCTTAGAAAAAAGCCGCAGGAGAGTGCGGGAAGCAGTGGCCCTACGACATGGCTTTCAACGCCACGCTGCTTGGCTTCAGTCGGCCGTCAGCTCCTGCTCCCGTGCGTCGTGGTACTGATACTATCATTACTTTTTGCGTATTCACTGTTCTATAGTATAACATATCAACGTTGCGTTGTATTTTGCTGTGCTGTATCGTATTGTAATACATTTCTTCGAATTCAGATATCACTACAGTATTCTGTCATATTATGTTAGCTTGCACCATGCTACATCATATTGTGTTATCTGATGTTCTATTGTACCTAGTTGTGTTATGCTATATGACATTGTACTGTGTCGCCTTGTATTGTATTACGCATCAGGTTGTATCTGGCTATATCTGATCATGGTTGACATGATCTAAGAAAAAGATTTCATTGTATTTTTATGCTATATTTTGCTATGATATGATGTTCACATGTTTGCCTAGAGGATGCTTTGTCGGCAGTTGGCCTGGATGGCCCGACTGCCGGATTTGAGGGTGGTTGCATATGGGTAGTTGTCAAAATTATGCTCCCTTTTTGGGTATAAATAATAGGTGCCGTATTATAATAGGGACCCAAAAAGGGACCACAATTTTGACAACTACCCATATGAACTCAGGCTAACATGCAGACAGACACAGTCTCAAAAAGATCCCTCCATCCATCCATCCTTCCATCCATCCATACGTGCATTCGTAGATCCATACGGGAATACACCCATACAACCATACACCCTTGCATCCATCAGTGCCTGCCTCCGTCAGTCCGGCTGTTTGAACGTCTGTCCGTTTGTACATGCATGCATGCATGCAACATTACATACTCATACGGTGGGCATGGTTTGGGCTGTGCATTCCCGCCCCACCCGGTATGGCATCCCCCGCTCTGCCACTTGCCGGCCTCTGTGCATCCATGCATCATGCCTGAGTATTAGTATTACTATTACTGTTATTACTAATATTGTTATTATGATGATGATTATTATTAGTAGTAGCAGTAGCTTTAGATGCATGCATCCCCCTTGCATGCATGTATGCATGAACCTGTCAGGTGCACTTGGATGAGTGAGCCACTGGACATGAACAGTACCGCTCACAACTACCGTGTGTCGGAGTAATGAACGGTGTGCTCCGGAACATAATGCAAAGCTCTGTGAATTGAAGGTGGATCCACATCAGTGCTTCCAAGCACACCGGAAAATATCACAGCAACAGCAAGCCAACACAAGGTTTCTCACCTTTGTTGAGATGCATCGCTTGTTTTTCGTCTTTGAGCTGCTTTTGGATTCATTGCTTGCCAAGGCTGGTCGATGCTGCTCGTAGTTTCATTCGCGAAAGGCTGATGCACGATGGAAGCTTCATCGCTGTGCACTGGAGACATGGAGCCTTGCTTTGAATACCCTGGCGGAGAGTACGCTACTTAAAGGATCATGGGACTTAGTAACTAGGCTTATAAATAAGGTAACTATACTTATAATTACTTATAACCCCAAGTAGGGTACTTATAACCTCACTTAAGTCCCCTGATCCTCCAAGTAGGAAAGCCCTCAAAGCAGGCAAGACGCAAGAGCCTCGGTTGCAGCACCGCTTGAATACTTGGAAGGAACAAGCATGCACAAGGATGCGGAGAAGTTGGCTGACGAGGTTCCGCACCAGTCACACTTCAAGCATCAGGTGATGCCGGGACGCGTCTTACCTTAGCTCAAGGTGTTATCCACATTGGACAAGCACGGCCTTACTGTGCGAAGAGCCTTTCTGTCGACGAACTGCAAGGTGCCGGCACTGTCATGCTGAATCACGGTGTACTGCACAACAAAACAGGATGCCGCAGATCTCGAAGAGCTGACAAAGAAGTTGGGGATGGAGATCGTGCAGTTCAAGGACCTGCATTTCCTTTCACGGTCCGGAGTTGCCTCTTCTTATTAGTACTGGTGTTATTGTAATTCCTAGTCTTACTATTACTAGCATCAGCACTTATTGTTATTGTTCTTGCTATTGTATCATCGAGGAAGCTTCGTTCGCTCCGTGGCAACGAGCCCTCATCGAGCCTCGTCTGTCACGAGGGGCACTCGAATCAAACACGCCCTAAGAAAGGGGCCTAAATAATTACCTATACTATTCTGGGGGTTCCTTATTGTAACTATAGTACAATGGGCCGCAAAACCCTATTCTAATTATTAAGGCCCGTATATTATGTTGTGCCCTTGTGCACTGGCAATCTTGGATGAACTCATATGAGTTCGCAGATATGCGCAGATGCACGAGTCCTGGGAGTACTCAGGACATGATCATTGCCAGTGAGGCGCCGCTGTTCGTGCCCTCGAGCTATTCGAGCTCGTTTGCCAAGACTATTCTGTACCTTGGAGGGAATGGGCAGCCCTAATCCCCAAACCCTACAACTTCTCCCAAGCACTGAAGTTTTTCTGAGGTTTCATCGAGTCAAGGGCAAGCAGAAGATCGAAGAAGATGTGCGAGTGCACTGCTGAAAACAAGCGCATCTGCACTGTTACTGGGGGCCTAAATAATTACCTATACTTCGGGGCTTCCTTATTATGGTTTTTATTTTCTACGCCGCAAAACCCTCAAGGCCCCTATACTAGGTTCTGTGCTTCGGGCTGTCTTTTGCCACCTGCAGGTTGGTCGTAGGCCTCTCGGTGCCATTTCCTCCCGATCAGACCGCCTTGCTGAACGTCGACAATCGTCGAACAGCCTCGGTCCGATCCCTTGCGTCTTGCGCTTACCGTACTCGGGTCTTGCACTACTTGGGATGTCTTAGAGATGCGTTGCACGCTGAGGAGATGCGATGTCGCCATCATCTCGCGCTTTAGCTTTCACTCAATCTTGGAGCGTCTTGGCACGCAGAGCAGAAGCTATGCTCTTGTCCGGACTGAAATCAGAATCGCTGCATTCCAGGAAGTATCCTTGGGAGAAACGGAAGTGCTCCCCTCAGTGGCCAGCGGATTTGCTGTGATACGCTTGCACACACATATATATATGCTATAACATATATATATATAGACATATACATATGTATAGTAATAGTAGTTCTTATTTCGAGCTATTGTTATTCTTATTGCTCTTCGCACTGATAGTCTTATTATAATGAATCTTTCAACGAATCGGGCGTGCTGCGAACACCGGGGCACCTTTGCAGCTAGTTTTGTGGAGCGTCATTTGGGAGCATGGAGCCTTGCAGTTTCAATGTGTACTTGGAGGGGCAGGGGACTTAGCAAGTAGGTTATAAGTAGAGTTGTAAGTACCCCTAATTGGAGTTACCCCAATTATAACCCTACTTATAACCTTACTTACTAAGTCCCCTGCCCCTCCAAGTAGTGTAGACGGTTTTGGGTTTAGGGTCTCCTCGAAGGTTTCAACGAGAGATGAAGCACAAGCTGATGGAGCTAGGCGAGGCCGCCTTGTGCTGTTTCGAAATGATCAAGAAGTCTGCAGCCAGGGAAGCTCATCGACGTAAAGGATGACATCAACCTCGAGCAGCAGGCCAGTAAGTTGTTTTTATAGTTATAATGGTAATAATAGTTATAAGTAGTAGGACAATAATACTTATTAGCATTTTTGCAATTCTTATGATTAGTGCTATTGCTGCTACTATTATTGCTACGTTTATTAGTACTATTGTGATTATTATTATC
The DNA here is from genome assembly GCA_003297005.1 of Symbiodinium sp. clade A Y106. Classification (NCBI taxonomy): domain Eukaryota; class Dinophyceae; order Suessiales; family Symbiodiniaceae; genus Symbiodinium; species Symbiodinium sp. clade A. The sequence goes on along the minus strand of BGNK01005258.1, from coordinate 26,259 downwards.
ATTGTTGTTAACATTTTTTTGTTATTGTTATTGTTATTGCCATTATTGTAGAATAGCGGAGTCCTCCGGGCGAAGTGTTTTCAGGTTGCAGTCGGCTTGCGCTGCAGGCGACGCAATGCGATGCGTTGAAGCAGCTGCCCTTCTTCTCGGACAACAGCGAGTCCATGCACGAATTCGCCGGGGCCTCTCAAGACTTCTATTGAGAGTTTCCGAAAATTTTGGGGTACCTTATTTTGGGGTCCTTAGAATAAGGGTCCTACTATTTAAGGTGCTATATTAGGGTCCCCTATTTTCGGAAACTCCGCTATAGAACCTCAAGATAGAACCCTCAATATAGAACCCTTGATTTGGAGCCCTTAACAACGAACCTTGAAGCTCTTAATATAGAGCCCTTCTGATATGGAGCGCATAATATAGAGCCCTTACTGTAGAACCCTTAATTTAGAATCCTCAGTGCAGGACCCTTGATATGGAGCCCTTAACATGGAACCCCCAAGCCGCCTCCCTTTCGAGACGCAACGGCGGAACTCTGACCCACCGAGGTTGCTGAGCTCGCGATGAACACGCCAGAGCCTCGGAAAGGAGCCCTAAACCCTATACCCTAATCCCTATACTAAACCCCAAACTTCTAAACCCTAATCCCTGAAACCTCAGCCCTACACCCTAATCCCCATGCTTAAGCCCTAAACTAAAGGACACCAAAGCTCTTAGACCAACCCTATAGCCACCGAGGTTTGAAAGAATCAGCCCGACCCCTAAAAACTGAGGTCAACTTACTGGTATCAACCTGGTAAGGTGCTCTTGGAGGCCTCAGAGGAGCTGCTTTTTTTGCCCTTCGCAGCCCGCAGCCTTGGGACAGGAAGGCGATGTAAATTGCGACGAGATGTTCATTCTTCTTCGTGAGAGGCTTAGAGGTTAGGTTTTCGTGACTTGAAGAGCCATGTTCATCAGCGCAACATGCTCCCGCTCCGGCTTTTAGGTGGCGCATGCGAGGTTTCGTCCTGTGGGCAGTTCTTGGGAAGGCGGCCATCCGAGTTCGTAGGATGGATTGATGTCACAGGAACAGACTCCGCCCCCCTTCCCCCCCGCTTCAGTTCGGAGGGATGCCGAGCCGAGTCACACGAATGCAATGCAGACCACCATCCTTACTTATTCGCCAAGCTCTGTCGCATGATCATGAGGACATGAGGATTAGAGGCTGCCCTGTTTTTGATGCTTTATCAACCGCACCTGCAAATGTCAGCTGGTAGAGGCCCCAAGCTTTCGCAAGCTTCACTAAGCCATGCAGCTAGAGCGAACATGTGCAAGAAAGTTGTCCTGCTCTTGGTTTGGAGAAGGGGATCGTACATAGTGAGCTGTTGGTGTAAGTGATTGTGCTTAGCTCTTCCGGTCTACATGTCATCGGCATGAAGCTGCCAGGATAGAGAACGACGTGATCGGTGAGATCGGCATTCTCGATCTGCCATTCCAGCATGCATTGATGCACGTAGCTGTACATCTGCACCCGAGCCTGTGAGCTTGAAAGCTTTCGGAGGTTGTGAAGTGTAGAATGCCAGGGCCGACTAAAATCCCAAACCCTAAACCTAAACCCGCTGTCGCTCTCGTCAGGTTCTATAAAATTTAGTATCTGATAATATGATATGAGGTGATATAATGTAGTTTAAAATACGGTAGTTCAATATATTATTGTTTAAGCAACAGAAGACAATCCGTTGCAATAAAATGTAATATGGCATGATATGGCATGATATAATACAATGCAAAAGTATACTGTAGTATCTTATAATATTACTTCATATTGAGTTATGTTATTCCATTATGTTATATTATGTTATATGGGAGTTTCCGAAAATAGGGGACCCTAATATAGTACCCTAAATAGTAGGATCCTTATTATAAGGACCCCAAAATAAGGTACCCCCAAATTTTCGGAAACTCCCATATATTGCTGGTGCAGGCATGCACCTGCTCTCTCTAAACCCTAAACCCTAAACCTGCTCTCGGCCGATGAAGTCTCGCGAAGTATGAAATTTGGATCTCAGCCACGGGAGTCCAACGCTTGGTTGAAACCCGAAGTCTAGGGTTTAGGGTTTTTTTGAATAGGACCACACTTAAAAGGTTAGGGTGAAGGGTTGAGGGTTTGAGGGTTTAGGGTTTTTTAGGGTTTAGGGTGTTTTAGGGTTTAGGGAGGGTTTGGGGTGTAAGGTTTAGGTGTAAAACGATTGAAGCGCAACACTAAACCCCGAACACTGCCTACATCGGATACTCTTAGCTGTGGTGTTGTTTGGTGTCTCACGGACAGAAAAGCAACCCTGTCCAAGACGCACGGGAAACTCGGTTTCCTCGAGCACCTTAGCAGCGTTAGCTGCTAGCTTGTATAGAAAGAGACTGCAGTGCATGAGGTCAAGATGATCTAGACTCCTAAGACTATTTTGCATTGCGGCCAGGCTTGAACGACGAACAGCGACTGTCACGACTGCCACCGCGTGCCAGTGCATGAAGCTGTCCCGGCAGGCTGCCGGCATGCACAACCTTATCCACTTTGCCACGGGGACTTCCATACTGTTGATGGACAAAATCCTGCATTACCCATTATCAGGAATATACCATAATTCCCATAGTTCAGGGTCCTTAAGGTAATGCAGGATTTTGTCCATCAACCGTAGCATGCCGTGAGCAGGTGATGGTTCCGATACTGGCCAAGTATCCAGATGCCCGCCTACGCTTGTCTGCCTCTAAATGAAGTGTTGGTGCTTTTCTGGGTTCTTGTTAAGGGGTTTCATGTAAGGTACCAAAATAAAAAAAGCCATATTATTTTATATAGGTTCCGATTATGGTAATTTCACTTAAGCCCCTTAACAAGACCGTCTGGTGCTTAGTAGGGAATGGGGGAATGGATCCCTATAGAAACCCCCCAAAAATCCCCCAATAATGGTCCCCCTAACCCATTCCCCCATTCCCTGCTAAGAACCAGACAGACTTGTTAAGGGATTTAAGTGAAGTTAACATAATAGGGACCTACATTAAAACAATATGGCTTCTTTATGGTACCTTACATGAAATCCCTGCAAAACAGCCCAGTTTTTGTTGTCGGAGCTCTGCCTTCTGAGGGCGTCGCTTCTCAGGCTGGAGTTGGCGAGGACGCGTCTCACCGCGATCAACGAGGCGATGAGCGGACCACAGGACGGGAACACGTGGCCGGACGGCCGGAGTATATTATGGGGGCCTAAATAGTTACCAATACTAATTTGGGAGTTTTTATAGAAATGGTATAAAGGGCCCCAGAACCCTATTCTACAGTAATTATTAAGGCACCTGTATTAAGTGATTCCGGAGGATGGCCCGGAGAGGGGCACGGTCGCCGTTCAAGACCTTTGCGGACGCCTGTCGGAGTCTAACCAGCAGGTAGGAGATCACTGCAGGCGGCGGGAGGGAAGGCGGCATTTGCAGAGCCCTGAGGCCCGGATGTGCTATCGGATTCGGCCCGCACGTCCCGAAGGCGGTTGCGAGATGCTTCCATGTAGAGATATGCAACGTGCCATGCTTTGCGCACTGGAGTGGGATTCTCTTATGACCGAAGCTTGGCTCGACCCATGCAGCAGACGCATCAGTCGACAACCAACGTAGCCAGCCTAGGGCCTAGCTTGATGACTCACTCTGTCGGTAGCGAATCAACTAATGAATCAACTGTGTCCTAAGTGACCTCGTTACATGGCTGCCCGGCGATGGCTGTCTCCACATCGGGTCGCTACAGGAATCCTCTTTTGGTGGACGTGGTGCCTTCTTCCCGTTTGCCACCCAGATCCAGTCTCGATCCAGCAGGTCTGTGATTTCTGATACATCGCAAGATGGATTCATGATCTCCGACATTCAGAAACAAACTTTGCCGCCATGTGTGGGCCCTCGAGAAATGTTCAGATTTTCACCGGCAGTTAGATGCGATCTTCTGATCTTGTCGTGATCTGTCAATACTACAAACAGTTTCGTATAAGAAAGACATAACCGCATTAAAGTTGATTCATATCGTAAGCATCTGGGAACCCTCTGACCAACTGCGCTTGAACCAAGCACGGCTTCCCTAATCCCCAATCTCTACTTAGATAGTGAACGGGGGAACTTTAAACTTTTTGGCCTTATATATTAGCTCTATATTAGAAAGTTTGAACTTTCCGGGGACCGGTTGTTGAAGAAGAGAGCCTCAACCCTAAACCCTAAACCTTGAAGGCCCTAAACCCTGAAGGCCCTAAACACCCTAAACCCTAATCCCTAAACTCCCCCCTAATCCCGAATCTCTAAATGCCAAACCCTGCGCCTGGAACCCTTTGGCTCAAGCCTGTGAGGAACATTTCATTCGGTTATGTGGGGAGTTTCCCAAAATAGGTGACCCTAATATAGTACCCTAAATAGTAGGATCCTGATTATAAGGACCCCAAAATAAGGTACCCCTATTTTCGGAAACTCCCATGTAGCCTTAAATCCTTACGCCCTACAGTCTAGCCCTTGCAGCTTCATCCTTAAAGCCTTAATTAAGCCATAAACTCGAAATCCGAAGCCACACCCCAAACTCCCCTCAAAAAGCCCAGGTCAAGGGATTCACCTCGCAGGGTCCCAGGCGGCTACGACTTGCCACTGCTTCCGCGTCCTCGAGATCGCAGGCTACAGAGGGTTCAGGGTTTAGGGGTTTAGGGCTTCAGGGTTTAGGGTTTAGGGTCTAGGGGTTTAGGGCTTCAGGGTTTAGTGTTTAGGGTCTAGGGGTTTAGGGCTTCCCATCAGTAGCCCAAGGTTCATGGGGTTAGGGTTGAGGGTGCCGATGGTGGTGATGGTCGTACAGAAGAAGATGTAACCTAGGAGGAGGGAAAATATTTTCTACGATTTAGAGTCTAAGTCCCTAACCCTAAACCCAAACCCATGATCCTAAACCCAAAGTCCTAAACGCCTTACAAACCCTTCATACACCCCTTATGAACCCCTCATGGATCCCTTACAGCCAGCCTTATTGGGTTCCCTCAAGGGAACCCCCAAACCTTAAGCCTCAAGCCCGAAACCCTTCACTTTAAACCCCGAAAGCCCTAAGCCCCTAAACCCCTAAACCCTAAATCCCTCAACCCTACTTGGAGGGGCAGAGGATTTAGTAAGTAAGGTTATAAGTAGGGTTATAATTGGCGTAACTCCATTTAGGGTACTTACAACTCTACTTATAACCTACTTACTAAGTCCCCTGCCCCTCCAAGTAAATCCTAACCTTTTAAGTGGGGTCCTATTCGCCACGGCCGGCAGGTGCAGCTCCGGGCCCTTCCTGAAGTTCCATCTTTTTCAGTGCCCCCATGGGACTTAGCAACTTCCGGGGGTTCCTTCAAGGGTTCCTTATGGGGTTCCTGAAAGGGTTCCTTAAAGGGCTCCTCGAATGGTATACGGGTGGTGTAGGGGTTTAGTTTTTTCTTTCTTTTTGTGTTGGGTTTGGGGCTTTAGTTATGCAACGTCTGTACGTCTGGAGATGAGGCGGTCGGAGAGTTGCCAGAGGTACGCGATCGGCTGCTAATCTGGCAGCCGCTGATCGCAGCTGTACTCATTTTCGGCACTTATGCTTCTCGGCTAAATGCGCATTTTGGCGCATTTCTGCGTCTTCGGTACTCCGGACAAGCTGCTCTGTGCTTGTCAGGCCTTTATCATCTGGAAGTCGAACAGAGCCGCTGATGCCCGAGACAGACGGATGGAGAAAGAGCTAGAGCTTCGACGGCTCAGAGGCTTGCAGCTCGTCAGAGGAAATGCAGGTGGGCCGGCTCAGGGATGTAGGCACATGGTATTTCATGGCAGAGTGCATACCGTGAGCACTTCGATGTGCAGGTGAGGATGAAGTCGAGGCGCTCCGCTCGACCGTGCCAAAATCAAAATCCACTTTGCTGCCATGCCTCGACCCTAAACCCCAAACCCTCATCCCCAAACCCTAAACCCTAAACCCCAAACCCTAAACCCTAAACCGACAGGCTTGCGCAGCCGAGCTGGAAGAGTTGAAGCTGGATGAGAAAAGCGAGAGGGAGATCATCGGTTGGGGCGTCGCACAGAGCTTAGGTGTCCCCGTTCCTCAAAGCGGAGATGGGTGGTCGTCAAAATTAGGGTCCCTTTTGGGGTACCCTAAATAATAGGTGCCGTATAATATTAAGGACCCAAAAAGGGACCCTACCCTGTCTGAGGCCTCGCCCACGTCGCGCAGGTATTCCCTGGAGTTGTCATCCTTGCCCCAGACCGATGTGAGCCGTGCACCTCGGCTTGACGATGGCCAGAGGAAGCCTTATGGCTTATGACACGATGCACGATCAAAATAGGAGTAACAGTATCTTGTTGGAGGGTACTGACAATAGGAATCCCACTATTCCGGGTGTGACGCAAGATATTTCTGGACCGAGGAGTACTTGCTCATGCAGCCGGCGAAAACCGAAATCGAGACGGAGAGGTCTGAGCTTTCTTCCCTGACTCTGACCTTACTGTCTTTGAGGCAGCTTCCTGAAAGACACAGCCCTTGTAGTGCCTCATAGAGCCGACCTTAAGGGTAGGGCTCATAGTCATAATCATAGTAACCCTTAAAAGGGTAATCTTGATAAAAAGCCCTAATTAGGGCCTTAACGGTAGCCCTTACAAGAACAAGCCTGATTCTGGTAACCGATATAGTGCAGTAGAGGGGTTTCCTTCAGAGCATGCAAGGTCATCGGCAGGCTCTGATGACTCTGAGTGGGTTGAGTCCCTGGCAGTGCTAATCGGCACGGTCATACTCGCAGTAGTACTGTTTCAGATTTCTGTTTAGATTTCCATGGGTGGAGCTCTCACCTGGAAAAGGGCGTGGCATCATGATCGCTGATGGCCCTGTACCTGTTGGTGTACATGGAGCTACGGCCACAGCAACTCACCATCAAATAACACAGCCGCGGACTCGTAGATGCTGCTTGCCAGGTTGATGCGAGCCTGCTGGCCATGAATCCTATGTTCCAGGCATCTTGCTGATGTAAAACAGGGGCGGCCTTAATAATTAGAATAGGGTTCCTTGAAAGGGATCCTCAAAGGGGTCTATAAGGGATCTTTCAGGGCACTGTAATGTGGGAGTTTCCGAAAATAGGGCACCCTAATATAGTACCCCAAATAGTAGGATTCTTATGATAAGGACACCAAAATATGGTAACCCTAGTTTTCGGAAACTCCCATATAGCGAGGTGACTTGGAATTCCCTTCCTTGCCGTGACCCATCAGGATGCACCGATCCCTCTTGTCTACGCACTGAGCCAGCGCATGGCGGTCTCCTCAAAAGGTTGCTTGCCCTTCCTATTGTCGAAGTTGCGGGTGCAGAGGTGGACAAGAAGTTTGAGGATGGAGAAGTCATCTTGAAGGCGTCCCCCTTTTCTGTGATGCAAGAGAGGTTCAGAAGCCCACCGCTAAGCTTTGCTGCAGGATGGAGAGGTGTTCCAGCCCGGCCACGATTTCGTGTATTTCATTCTCAAAGGTGAGGTCGAAATTTGGAAGGCGGGCGCACACCTCGCAGCCCCTGGCAGGGTAAAGTGAACGTATGAGCTTTCTTAACCGCGCCTAGGATGGCAACTTCATTGTGCTTCTCAGAGATGGGGAAACGCCGGGGTCCTGGCGTGAAGGGAAAAGGCGTCCTAGACCGCGCTAGACCCCAAGCCCTACACCGAGCTCCTTTCCGTCTTCTTGCTGTGCCGACGGCAAGGTTCGGGGACCTGGCTGCGCTGCGAAAGCTAGCGGCGCGGCAGGCGACCTGTCATAGAACTCCTTGAAATATGGGAGTTTCCGAAAATAGGGGACCCTAATATAGTACCCTAAATAGTAGGATCCTTATTATAAGGAGGATGCCTCAAAAGATCCCTCAAGGGATCCCTCTGAAAGGATTCCTTCAGGCATCCCTTAAAGATGGGTCGACATGGGATACACGGGAGATTTTTTACTTGATCTGCAGGCCACCGCGAAGGCGAAGGGCCAGGTGACCTGCAGAGCTGTCCGAGCCTCAGTTGCGGCCATAATACGGGTGCCCTTAAATAATTACCTGTAGGGTCCCTTTACAAGGGTATTTAAGGGGCTACTATAAGTATAAGGGCTATTATAAGGATATAATACAGGGGCCCCTGAATCATTTCCATTGCTATTCTGGGGTTCCTTATTACATCTATAGTATAAATTTCCCAAAATCTTAATCTAATTATCAAGACCCCTATGTTGCCTTCGTGGATGAGTCTGACACTGCTCGCAGCTCTTTGACGATCGGTAGCGACTGCCTGTGTGGAGCGTGCCAACATGGGCATCAAGCGATGCATGAATGCTGGCAATCTGCCTTCCTGGTCGCTCTGCTGATCATCGTTTGCGCAGGACAGGAAGTACTTTATTTTCATTGTGCTTCCGGATTCCCGCCGAGTCAATACAGTAGCAGGACGACCAGCTTGGACGTTCTGGACCAACCCGTTTCGGAGACGAGCTGTGGAGACCTCAGATCGTGCTGCAGTGGTGCATTGCTGTGTCTGGGCTGAAAACCTAAACCCTAAATCTAAACTCCTAAACCCTATAACCGCAACCTTGAATCCTAAACCCTAAACCCTAAATCCTTAACCCTAAATCCTAAACCCTAAATCCTAAACCCTAAACTCTGAACCCCAGGTGCCGAGCATGGAGGATCTGGACAGCTTCTACCAATCTCTTGCAGGCATCAATTCTGCACCGTCCGCCTCAAAGCCCTGAACGAACCCAAAGTACTTGAACCCTCAACCCTTGAACCCTCAACCCTTAAACCCCTAAACCCTAAACCCTTAAACAAGCAACCCTAAACCCTAGACCCTTAACCCTCAAACCCTTAACCCTAAGCCCTTAAGCCCTAAACCCTTAACCCGAAGCCCTGAACCCTGCATCTCAGCCTCATGGCTCCGTCGATTCGATCTTTGTGCAGGCAGTGCGCCTCCACGGCTGACAGACGCTGGGCTCTTGTTAAGGAATGGGTGTAAGCTACCATAACAGGGGTCTGTAGGCCTTCTAGATTGGCTTAGGGTTTAGGGTATAAGTTACCATAAAAGGGATCTACAGGAACTAAATGTGGCTTCCTTATGATGGTAGCTTTAAGTTCTAAGAATGAATGTAAGTTACTTGAATAGGGATCTATTGTAAGTAGTTTGGTTTCCTTATGATGGTACCCTAAACCCTAAAGCCTAAACCCTAAACCGTAAAGTTGCATCCTCAACAAGCGCGCAGGAGAATCCCGGTCCTTTGCCTTGCTCTGGGCATTTCACAGAAATCCTGGAGAAGGACGCCCGCTTGATCCCTGAAACTTCAGCCCTACTTGGAGGATCATGGGACTTAGTAAGCAAGGTTATAAGTCCCCTAATTGGGGTTATAAGAAATTATAAGTATAGTTACCTTATTTATAACCCTAGTTACTAAGTCCCATGATCCTTTAAGTAGGGTTTACTTGGAGGGGCCTTGGGGGACTTAGTAAGGGTTCTTAAAGGGCTCATTAAAGGGATCTCTAGGGTTCCTCAAAGGGATCTATAGGGTTTAGGGTTTAGGGTCTACTTGGAGGGGCAGGGGACTTGGTAAGTAAGGTTATAAGTAGGGTTATAATTGGGGTAACTCCATGTAGGTACTTATAACTCTACTTACGCAGTGTTTGGGTCAAGCCCAAACCCTCACCTCGACCCCAAATAGGTTACCTTTTTAGGGTTCCTTATACATTATGGTTTCTTGTATAAGTCCTTAAAAGGTAGGTTAATTGTGGCTTATAAGGCACCTCTTAAACCCTAAACCCTCCTTGTGCACATTGCTCCTCCCCTCTCAAAAAAAGCCAAGCATCCCACAGCTCCCGACACCCGACTAAGCCGCCTCAACCTAAAACATGCCCTAGCCCTAAACCCTAAGCCTAGAACCCACGACTCCCATTTCTTCCTTGGGAAGGCTCAATCGTGGTAACCTCATAGGAACCCTTATAGTAACGCAATGGGAACCTTTCAATTAACACCATAGGAACTCTTGTCTTAGTGTAAACCTTACAGGAGCCCTTACAGTAGCTTAAAAGGAGCCCTGAAAGTAACCCTACAGAGGAACCCTTATTGTAGCCTTATCCTTGCCTGGGATGTCTAAAACCCTGAACCCTAAACCCTAACCCCAAAACCCTAAACCTTAAACCCAAACCCTAAAAGCCCTAAAGCCCGCAACTCCCATCTCTTCCTTGCCTGCTTGGAGGGGCAGGGGACTTAGTAAGTAAGGTTATAAGTAGAGTTATAAGTACCCTGAATGGAGTTACCCCAATTATAACCTTACTTACTAAGTCCCCTGCCCCTCCAAGTAGACCCTAAACCCTAAACCCTATAGATTCCTTTGAGGAACCCTGGAGATCCCTTTAAAGAGCCCTTTAAGAACCCTTACTAAGTCCCCTGCCCCTCCAAGTGTGGAAGGCTCTCGATCGCTGGGAGGCTGGCGACGAGGGTCTGAAGCCGCACGTCCTTCACTCCACAGAGGATGGAAAGTTTCAGGGTTTTAGGGTTGAGGGTTTAAGGGTTTAGGGTCTAGGGTTTAGGGTTATAGGGTTTAGGGTTTAGGGTTTGGGGTTGAGGGTTTTTAGGGTTTAGGGTTCAGGGTTTAGGGTAAAGGCTTCCTGAAAGGTTCTGAGAGGCTTCGAAAATGGGAGTTTCCGAAAATTAGGGGTACCTTATTTGGGGGTCCTGATAACAAGGATCCTACTATGTTCGGTACTATATCAGGGTCCCCTATTTTCGGAGACCCCCAAATGGAGGTTCGTATAACGTTACAAGACGGTTCCCATACTTGGAGGATCAGGGGACTTAGTAAGTAAGGTTAGAAGTACCCTAATTGGGGTTATAAGTAATTATAAGTATAGTTACCTTATTTATAACCCTAGTTACTAAGTCCCATGATCCTTTNGGAGGATCAGGGGACTTAGTAAGTAAGGTTAGAAGTACCCTAATTGGGGTTATAAGTAATTATAAGTATAGTTACCTTATTTATAACCCTAGTTACTAAGTCCCATGATCCTTTAAGTAGGGTTACTTTCAGGGCTGAGGGCTCCTATAAGGTTGCTGCAAGGTTCCTGTTTCCTTTAAGGTTCCTGTAGGTTCCTAAGCCCTTGAACCCCTAAAGCCATAAACCCCTAAACCCTAAACCCCAAGACCCTAGCGCCCAAATCCTAAATCCCGCAGATGCGTAGGGGTAGATCTTTACGAGGGTGTTAGTAGCTTGGCATGTGCATCTGGAGGGCATTTCTTCCTTTGTGCCGCTAGGAGTTCGTCACCATTTACGACGGCTACCCGAAGGTCCGCCCCCTTGCAAAGGGCAAAAGCAGCCCATAGATCATGCTTTCGGTGAGAGCACTCCCAGGCTGCTGTCCACCTGCTTGTGCTGCCTCGGCTGCGGGTCGCTGGGCTGGCACAGGTAAAGGAGGTGCATCTACCCATGATCAGGCCGGCAGCAGCGTGCGCCAAAGATCTTTGGGGTGACATCTCCTTTCGTCATTCTACTCAACTTAGTTTTTTGTGCAGGCGACTAGCAGCCTATGTGGCTTGGATCATGGAGATCTTAGACAAGTCCGGCGCTGGCAACTTGTTTGCCATCAGTTTCGGTCGTTTATTCGTTGCTGTAGCGGCTAAATGGGATGTGCTGCGCCATGCGAGACTGCTGCTCGCGATTGCAGGCTGGATGCATGGAATCCATGCAGTGCCGTCGCTGCGGCAACTGCATGTCCACCTGCTGACGTTGGACATGAATACACCAGCCATGAAGAGCCTTGGGCAGTGAACAGATGGAATAACCTCGATGATCTCTGTTTCGTCGAACCTTGCAATACCCAACTCTCCCATGCATCGCGGCATGGTGAATGCAGCGGAAGCGGAGGCTGAGTTATGCGAGCTAGCATCCCGCCCTCCCGTGTTGCCTATGTAGGTGTTTTCCCGGATGGTTCAAGTGTTTTCAGCAGATGGGGCAAAGGGCCGTGCAAGTACGCCACAGAGATGCCGCGCAAGTAGGAGCTCTGCTCTGTTGCCAGTAGTCGCGACGTAGTATTCTGACGCTCTTCTGATGCTCTTGTACATGACCCTAAACCCTAAACCCTAAACCCTTAACCCAGATCCCTGAGACTCCCTAAACTGCTCTGAGCAGACTTTCGCTCGAGAAGCGATGTCCATCCTCGCCGGTCTTCGTGTTTGGGTGCTTTCGCGTTTTGTAGCTTGGTTAGTAAGTATGAGTTGCGTTATTATTGTTATCCTTTTTTCTCTTGTTACCATCGTTCTAATTGTTATCCACTGCGCGCTCAGCAGCAGGCGTCACGCTTCAATGGGAGCAGTCTACCCGCGACTTTCTTCCCGATGACAGCTGTCGCTTGAAGTTGTGCACACCAAGGAATGCAAAGCATTTCAGACGCTTGGTCAATATTGGATTCACAGTGGGATATCGCAAGAGTTCTGATGCTCGGCATCTTTGTCGCACATGGGTTGTGCCGTGCTCTTGCCGAGATTCCTTTCGACCACCTTTTCTGGTGCTCAGCTCAGCTTCTCTCATCTCCATATCATTACTACCAACAATCAGTCACCACCTCAGTGGCGTTATAGTCTCTTTTGTTCGATGACGACGACCAGTACTGTTACTACTACTACTACTACTACTACTACTACTCCTGCTGCTACTACTACTACTACTACTAGTGATCATACAAATAAAGAATCACAGTAAGCAGACCTAAACATGGCATTACTGCGTGTCTCATGCTGCAGTGCCATCGCAGGCCGAGAGTTGGTGCGAGCTGCTGAGGTCTCGTTGGACGAAGTGTTATCCACCCTGGAAAGAGGTGGCTTTCCAGAAAGGCCAAAAGTGGCATCTTGCTATGTGTCGTCGACCCATGCAATGTCTACATAAGCGCTAAACCCTATAGACCTTGATCTACGATGATGCGAGCGTGCATGCAGGTATTTGGAAGGTCTTCACGAGGACATGAAGAAGCGCTCCCTATGTTGCCATCGAGCCTTGGGAAGCATAGAGTGATCACAATGCGCATCAATGCTGTTATGGCGCTTTTTCCCTGTAAAGTTGTGATTCCAGTGATTCATCTAGTGAAGGCCAATAGTATCAATAGTCAAGTGTGTTGTTTCTGATGCAGTGTTGCTGGTAGTCTAATGATAGTGGGTGATGATGTCACCGTGCTTGTTTGCATTGCCAGCCATCGTGATTGTTATTGTCAAACTACCACCGCACCTATCGCGACGATCGGGTTGTTGTGGTAACTGTTTTCGGTACCTGGCGGTGAGTGAACCATGGCGAGGATGATGATGCTGATGTTGATGATGCTGATGATTCTGATGATAGGGGTGACGGTGCTCAAGAGACAGTGGGCGATCACGGTGACGATTGATGAGGAAATATGAGGAAGCAAGAAGTGATGACATTGACATTGACGATGATGAGAATGACCCTAAACTTAAACCCTAGATAGACCCTAAGCCGTAAACTCCCTTAGCTTAAGCCCTAAACCCTAAACCCTAAGCCGTAAACTCCCTTAGCCTAAGCCCTAAACCCCCCCTAATCAGGTTGTGGCATGAACTTTGGACGCAGCTTTGCCGGGCTAAAGAGGCCGAGCGTGCAGAATGCTTAGGTAGGGCTTAGGGTTTAGAGTTACTTCAAGGATCATGGCCCTGATCCTCCAAGTACAGTCAGTAAGCATATGGGGTTCAGGGTTCAGGATTCCCTAAACCCCTAAACCCCTAAACCCCTCAACCCCTCAACCCCTAAACCCCTGAACCCCTACACCCCCAAACCCCTAAACCCCCAAACCCCTAAAGCCCATAAGATCCCTAAACCCCTAAACCCCCTAAACCCCTAAACCCCCTATTGCCCTAAACCCCATAAAATCCCAAAACCCCCTAAACCGCCTAAACCCCTAAACCCCCTAAACCCCCTAAACCCCCAAATCCCTAAAAAGGACCCTAGGGCTGAAGAGCTCTGGGAGAGGGTTTGGGGTTGAGGGCGCTTGGGTTTCACGTGTGTACTTGGAGGATCAAAGGACTTAGGAAGTATAGGGTTTAGGGTTTAGGGTTTTAGGGTTTCAGGGTCTAGGGTTTTGGGTTTAGGGTTTTAGGGTTTAGGGTTTTAGGGTTTTAGGGTTCAGGGTTTAGGGGAGAAGTATCTTGCTTGGGGTTATAAGTCAATTATACGTATCGTTAATTTAAGTTATTTACAACCCTAGTTACAAAGCCCCACGACCCTAGGATTTGTGGCTCGGGGTTTATGGTGCAGGCTGTTTTGGGCTGCTAAACAGGTTGCTGTGAGACTGTGGCTCTTGGAGTTGTCCGAGTTGCTGGTTATTGCTGGCATAGCTCTAGGCCGCAAAAACCTGGGAAAGTTCGCCCCCAAGCCCACAAGCCTACACCCTAAACCCTGAACCTCAAAGCCCTATACCCTAAACCCCTAAACCCCGAGACCCCTACACCCTAAACCCTGAACCCTAAACCCAAACCCTCTCACTTCCGTTGGGGTGGGCGCGCGCAGTCGAGAGCCCAGCGAGACCAAGCAGGCTTGGCCCCTGAGTGCATATGAATGGTTGTCAAAATTTATGGTCCCTGTTTGGGTCCCTAATATAGTACGGCACCTAATATTTAGGGTACCCCAAAAAAGGGACCATAATTTTGACAACCACCCATATATTTAATAACCCTAAACCCTTTTTGCCTGCGCAGAAAGCCACGACTTGAAGCGAGCCTGGAAGCCCTTCCAAATGGACAAGGATTGGGTCCCCAATCCTTCACGACTTGAGCTGCCCTCCAACTGGACAAGGATTGGGGCCCCCCATCCTTCACGACTTGAAGCGAGTCTGGAGCCCCTTGAGCTGGACAAGGATCGGGGCACCCAATCCTTCACGACTTAATGCCAGTCTGGGCTGCTCCAAATCGACAAGGATTGCGGCCCCCAATCCTTTACGACTTGAGGCGGCCTCCAACTTGGACAACAACCTTTCAAAAAAGTGGCGCCGGACACGGTCTCGGACGGTCCCGGCTCCCAAATCCATGAAAAACTGATGCCGGACAATTCAGGGAACACCTCCTAACGTAGCCCAATGCGTGCACGTTTCCAAGTGGACCGGGAGCTCCTCCACAGATCGAAATGTCAATGACAGGGCCCTTCGGCCCAGAACGTCCCCAGCGCAAACCTGACATGTTGCTTGGACAGGGGCTGGAGGCCAAAGATAATCAATGACAAGGCCCTTCGGCCAGAACGTACCCCAACGCAAACCTTAAACAAATTTATTTGCTTGGACAAGGATTGGCGTCTTCCAATCTGTCACGACTTGAGGCGAGCCCATGTGGAAAGAGGGGCACGGATTTGGGCATCCAATCCTTCACGGTTTCATGCGAGTCCAGTAGCCCAGCGCTTGAATAGTTTCCAAGTGTGCCGGGAGCTCCTCCATAAATCGAAATGATTTGCTTATGTTCCCAATCGATGATTCTTGAATCCTCAGCTTTCAGGGGTCAAGGTAGATGTTGAGCCGAAGATTCGATTCTCGGTAGCTTGGCATCCGCACATGGGCTTTCAGCTCCACAACGAACTATGAAGGTCGGTGCACTGGCATTCGCTCCAGTGGGCAAGTCATTAGCGGGTCCATCGTGGCGACAAGCATTGATCTTCAAGAAGTTGGAGTCTGATAGATGGCTGCTAGTCCTTCGAGTCCAAAGCTCAACTTCGGAACAAGAGGGTTGCTTCGAACACGAAGGCCGCACCTTCGCGATCGTCGAGAGCAATTCTGCCAGTCTGAAAAAGTCGTGTGTGGAACCCTTCTTAGCTCTGGAGGTGGACACAGCCAACCTGCAGTCCCGAGCCGCCTCGTTCTTGGACGACCACCACGACTTGGTGTTCACAACTGCGTCCGAAGAGGTGAAGCCTACTTCGGCGGCGGCGAGGGCGCCGCCCAGAAGACCAGTGGAGACGGACTCGGACAGCGACAGTTACTCCAGCGAAGAAGGTGCAGCGGACCTTCTGGGGCAACTGAAAGGCTTGCGAAAGAGTTGGCAAGGGAGGGCTACGCCAGACGACGAGAGCTCCAGCGACGACGACAAAGCGGGTTTACTCAAGGCAAAGTCAGAAAAGAAGACCAAGAAGTTTGTTCTTCTAGAAGGCAAGCGCGCGAAAAGCAAGAGGCGGGGTTGCAGGGAGGAGAAGCTGCTGCAGAAGTTGGCTGGAAGTTCCGACGGCAACCCCTGGCAGGCGCTTGCCACCGTGGAGCTGCTCAAGAAGTTCAGAGGCAAGACAAAGAAAAAGCACAACGGCTCCAGCTCCTCCAGTGCAAGCGCGAGAGGTTCGAGAGTCAAGTTCGTCGGACAGCCACCGGGGACACAAGGCCACAGGAGTAGCCAAGGCAGTCAGCAACTTTCGAAGCTGGAAAAGAGGACTCAGGAGACACCCTCTGAGACACGTACGTCGGTACGTCAAGCAGGTGGAGCACGACTTGGGAGCCACGGATGGAGCACCATACAGGCTCACCGATCACGGCAAGCGCATTGCCTGGAATCGGCAGAAGTCACTCCAGCGGGTGTACTACCTCTTGGGTGCCATCCTCGACAAGCAACTTCGGGGGCATCCAGATCAGGCCGCGATGCTGACGGTGCAATCGCTACGTGCGGTGCATCAAGTGGTGATCGACGAGGGCAACTGGTCTGTCGCGTGGCTCCTAACAGGTCTGGAGGACCCTTTTGCCCGACGAAAGTTCGGAGGAGAAGAAGAGTCGCTGGAGACCATAGCGGCTTTCCTGAAGGCTTCGCAAGACCTGGAGAAGCGAACGAAGTCCTGGAGCTTGGGCGTCGACAACGGGCAGCCCCAGCCTCCGGAGACTGCAGAGGAGACACCAAAGGCAAAGGCCCGAAGGGAAGCAAAGGCCGCGGACGCAACCAAGACCCTGCGAAAGCCGACGCCTGAAGCCAGGGATGCCTCAGGTGTCCGATGGTGACATAGATTCACTTTTAGCGCTGCTAAACAAGCACCATGGTTCCTTTTCTAGGTTTTTTAAGTGTTATTCTTCTACTCGTGACAGGCTAGAAGAACGGGCCGTATCATCACCGCACACTGGTGACTGCATGTTTCCGTCCCTTTTGCAACTTGGAGGGCTTGGCAGCCTCTCTAGGAAAGGCCAGTGGCGACAGCGCCGCAAGGGACGAGGCGTGACCCGGCAAGCCATGCTTTGGTGTCAAGTCTTATGGGCTTACTTGAACTTCTTAGAAGCAGGTTGCCCTGCGACGCAGTGTAAAGTGCAAGCTTGGTGCCGGAGGGCTGCGCTGCAGCCATGGACTACCACTCACGCAAGTCACGCTTCCTTGTTGTTTAGAGCCGTTCTTGAGTTTTGCAGCCTCGAGGTCACAGAGGCCCCGGGAAGAGGCATCAAGAAGGCCCTTGAATTAGTCGAGCGCATATCCTCTAAGGGGTATCATAACTTAGGTGCATGTGAATGGGATGATTTACAGCAATGCGCACAGTATGTGAAGCCTGACAGGATGTCTCTGCCTGATGCAGCAGGAATCGTTGATCCAGCCGATTTTCTGAAAGGAGAGCACCGTGAGCAGTTCCTCAACATGTCTCGTGATGTCCCAATCCAGCGCACACCTGCAAGTAGTCGCAAGCCTTGCCACCGTGTGAAATCGCATGACATTGTTGAAGTTTACACAAAGCTCTTGGACTCTGGCGTCGCGGTTCTGTTGCCAGAAGAGGAAGCTTTGTACGACAGCAAAGGGTGCCTTATTTCAGGAGGTCTGTTTGGAGTCCCTCACAAGGCTCACAGTGATCGCATCATCAATGACAGAAGGCCGTTCAACCAAAGCGAGCGCCGACTCGTTTGGGCGAAGCTGCCTCACGGAACTCTGTTGACACAGCTCGTTCTCAGCAAAGAACTTTCCGTTCGTGCTTCAGGGGATGATTTAAGGAATTTCTTCTATCTCTTAAAGCACCGAGAGGAATGGCTGCCAAGGAATGTTGTTGGCTCGTCTGTAAGCGGGAAGTTTTTTGAAAAACACGGTGCTGATGCCTCGCGGCGGTACGTGTTAGCATTTCGGGTTGTGTGTATGGGAGATGTTAATGCGGTCGACATCTGTCAACAGACCCACATAGAAATCCTTCGAGATGCTGGCCTCATGCGTCCAGAGCATGTACTTGAGTACGACTCTCCCCTCCCTCTTGAGCATACCCNAGATGTTAATGCGGTCGACATCTGTCAACAGACCCACATAGAAATCCTTCGAGATGCTGGCCTCATGCGTCCAGAGCATGTACTTGAGTACGACTCTCCCCTCCCTCTTGAGCATACCCTGGAAGGCTTGTATATTGACGATCACGTCGTCATTCAAATTGGCCCCAAGAAAAGATACCGCCGCCAGGTAGTTGAAGCAGAGTTTTCGCTTGACGAAGAACTGATCTCCCGTAGCCGTCAGCAGTACAAAGATCTCAAGCTTCCTGTCTCGCAAGACAAAGCCTTCACGAAGTCTTCAAAGTTCAAGGTTTGGGGTACGGAGGTTGATAGCGCGACAGGGCGTGTTGGGACGCCTTTGCACAAGCTGCGACAGTTGTGTCAGGTGACTTGCAGCGTGTTGAGACTCAAAAGGGTTAGCAAAAAGTGTTTAGAGCAACTCATAGGTCTTTTTGTCCATCCGTTCATGCATCGTCGTCTTTGCATGTCCGTGTTTGGAGAAGCCTACTCGCTGCTGGAAACCTGGCCAACCAATGGCCGTAAGACTTTGCCCAAATCCTTGTTGGAAGAGTTCGTACGTGCTTGTCTCGTTCTTCCACTGTGCCATACCAACATAAGATGGCCAATAAGCCGGCGTTTGTCTTCGACTGATGCCAGCCTTACTGGGGCAGGCCGTTGTGCAGCAAGGACGACCGAGAGCATAAGCCGTCTTTTGCACCGCGCTTCCGAGCACAANAAGCGCCCGAACCGGCATCTCGAGCGCCTAGCTTCGGTGCATAAGTGGGTTGTTACCGAGTCTAGGCGATTTAAGCAAACACGCCACATCAATCTTCTCGAGCTAGATGTGCTTCATAGAAAGTACGCTGACCTTTGCATGAATGTAGAAGGCGGACTGCGTACGGTAAACTTGACAGATTCCCGTGTAGTCCTTGGTGCTGTAGCAAAGGGCCGCTCGAGTAGTCGACGGCTCAACAGGCTTCTCCGCAGATGTCTCGCAATGAGTTTGGCTGGTCATAAGATCATATACAATCTGTGGGTTTCAACGCATCATAACCCTTCTGACTTCCCATCTAGGTTTAGGCCTGTACCACCCCCGCAAGTTTTGTCGCTCGAGGAACAGCAGCTTCTAGGGGTTGATTGGGCTAGTTTGCAAGAACCTTTGAGTAAGCACCAGCTTTGGCAGTGCTCCCGGGAAGCAGCTGCGCAGACGCTACAGTGCCGTGAAATGCAGGTGCCTCTGTCTGTACGGCAGGGTCTGTTCCGCTTTCGAGAGCTTTTCACCTGCGAAGCTTCCCTTTCGAAGTGTTTTGAGACAGTGCCTGGCTGGTCTGTCTTCCTCCCTGAACCGCTTAAGCATTGTAGATCCACCCAGTATAATGTAGAGCTTTTGGTTGGCAGTGGCTTCAGTCTCTTGCTGAGCGAAGCAGAACAGCCCGACCAGCTGTGGCACTTCGCTTGCCCGCAGCTTGCTGCCGCGCAAGACACAAACGTAGCAGAAGAAATTTGCAGACGCATCTTGCTGTTGTGCCATCGACTGCACGAAGCTGGTAGTTACTACACAGTTGAAGGGATTGCTGACAGTGTTGCTTGGGACTTGACCAGCACGCGTGCCGTGTTTGCTTTCACACATGCTACTGTCGTAGACCTCGACTTGTGTGCTTACAACGCTCGTGTGCCAGACAACCAGGGTGTCTGGCGCCGTTTTGTTAGNGACTTGACCAGCACGCGTGCCGTGTTTGCTTTCACACATGCTACTGTCGTAGACCTCGACTTGTGTGCTTACAACGCTCGTGTGCCAGACAACCAGGGTGTCTGGCGCCGTTTTGTTAGGCCAACCAGGTTCGCAGGCACTCTTCCTGGGCTTTCCAAACTCAGCCGCCGCTGCCGTTGCTCAGAGAAGCATGTTGGCCTAACTGGGTCTGTCAGAACCCGCGAGGGGTGGTTCAGTCGTAAAACTTTGGCGAGCAGATACCCTGTCGCACTGTGTAGGCAGTACTTGCGCTTAGCTTGTAGCTGTTAGCTTCGGGTGGTTCTGCTGACGCCTTTCAGTGCTGACTCGTGCCGCAGTGAACATGCCATCTCGCAGAGACTGGTGGCAGCTCAAGCTGTCGCGCTTTAGCAGCCGCTATCGTGCCCAACTTTTGCAGGCTGCTGTCTGTCTCTTCGGATACTTGCGCGCTGAGAATCTGCCGGATGCATCTGACATAATGCGACGCACTCGGTTTGCAGACACAGTCCTGCTTGGCTTTGTGCAACACATCTGCAAATCACCAGTCCCCAGGTCTCTACATTTGGCTAAGCATGCCTTGCTTTTCTGCCAAGCTGTTTGGCCACGCCTCCGGCATCATCTGCCAGAGTCGTGGGCGGCAATCCGATCGCTTCAAGACATGAAAGCCGAGAGGAGTGCGTACCCCAGTGCCTCTTCCGCTTGCTCTGTCTATGGTCATTGCCGCTCGTGCTCGCGCCCTTCGGGTGGTGGGTGTAAGTCGTGAAGCTTGGTTCTTGTTTGCGTGCCTGCTTGAGGTAGGTTTCTTCGCCTTGTTGAGGCCTGGCGAGCTGCTTAATCTCAAAGCTTGCGACGTGGGTACGCTCAACAGCCTGTCGCTGGGTCTTCCGCAATGCACTTTGCGCATCAGTTGCCCGAAGAATCGCAGAAGCTTGGGACCTGAACAATTCGTGGTTCTCACACACCCGTGTGCCTGCATGTGGCTCACGTACTTTGCTGGCCTGCGCCGTCCTCACGAAAACCTTTGGCTGGCCTCTCCACAAGAGTTTAGGAGCAGGTTCCACAGTGTTTGTCAATGCCTAGGGCTTTTGCACTGCCGTTTGACTCCTGCCAGTCTCCGGGCCGGTGGTGCTAGCTACTTGTACTTGTCTGGCGTGCCCATTGCTTCTCTCAAGTTCATGGGTCGTTGGACCAGTGAAGCAACGCTTGCGCATTACATACAGTTTGCAACCGCTCAGCAAGTCTTGCTGCGCCTTTCAGACCGCACTTCGCGCNTGCCCATTGCTTCTCTCAAGTTCATGGGTCGTTGGACCAGTGAAGCAACGCTTGCGCATTACATACAGTTTGCAACCGCTCAGCAAGTCTTGCTGCGCCTTTCAGACCGCACTTCGCGCAATTTGCGCCTTCTTCTTCTGCAGGGGTTTTTCTTGCTCGAGCCTTCAGCAGAGGTTAAACGGACCCTGCACAGGTACCAGCGTGTAGACTTCTTGTTTCCGGAGCCTACTTCGTTGGGAGACATCGCACGTTGTCTCCATGAATACGGACAGCTGGAAGCAACGGTTTCGCATGGCAGTCATCAAGGGAGGTCCTTTGGCAGGCGCACGCTATTTGGACGTCACAGATGACTGGCTCAGTCGTGCCGCCGTTGCCTACAAGGCCGACACCCGTTTTGAGAAGTTTGCCCGGATGGCCACTGCGTCGTCATCCGNCTATTTGGACGTCACAGATGACTGGCTCAGTCGTGCCGCCGTTGCCTACAAGGCCGACACCCGTTTTGAGAAGTTTGCCCGGATGGCCACTGCGTCGTCATCCGGCCAGCAGGGCAGTGGGCTGCCCATCCCTGGCACGCCTTCACCAGAACAGCCGTTGCAGTCTGAGCGTGTGCAACCGTGCCGTGTGGCCAGACGTGTTTCGCAGCCCCAGCACTTTCTGCCCTTTTGGAGGCGTGTGTACGCGCGAGTTGGTGCACTTCCTTTCAGTTTGCGGGCCTGGCTACTGTGTGCCTTGCTCGTGGTGCTTGCCAGACCCCTNCATCAGGCTGCAGCCACTGTCTACGTTCCGTTCGCTACGGACCAAAGCATGTGTCCTGCTCAGCTCACGGCGCCTCTTCTGTCACAACTGCTCTTGGTCGTGTGCAGCTCTGCAGTCGGCCCTTCTCACACTATTTGTTTCTCTTGCTACGTCGGCAGCGCCCCGTGCTGCGCTTGTAGCTGCCCACCGCCGCCCCTTCCCCTCCATGGGATTGGGTGGGTTGGGAGCTGCCGTGCCAGCATTTGTGCCTCAGGTATGCTGGCCAGCAGGCTATGTCAAGACAGCGATTTGCAAACTTCCCTGTGATGCAAGCTGCAGCATAATGTTTGGCATTCCTACTGCCAG